>JBAHVQ010231369.1:0-10245 GCA_036872915.1 Nanipora kamurai
CCTTTGACTACATCCACAACAAGTGCTTGTATGGAATGCAATTCCAGTTTTTGTTTGTCTTGCATACAATCGCACACATGTGGAACAAGCACCATCTCGGACTCCTGGTCCGTAGTGTCAACAGTGCGACACAGCACTACACCAGCATCTACTCCAGACGCGACACTAGAGGCCTCTGGCAACATGCCAACAGCAGCAGCGGCAGCAGACTCAGCAGAGTCAAAACAACAAACACACAATGTCGCAGTCAACTCACAAACGCCAGCATCTTCCTCAGCAGCAACAGAGGAAACATTATTATCGGCACCAGCGACATTGCCTCAGGATACCAGTGGAGACCACTCCAGCGATGCTTATGATGCACCCCAGTTTGGCCCGCACCGTCAGCGTCACAGAGGCACAAAACCAGGTGTATCAGATACACCTGTCTCGTGTGCCTGTTTGCAGCCGCGAGATATGCCTCCAGTGGCACTCGACACCACTACGACCAATACGAGCACTACGAACCCACGACAGGACCAGTCGTTCGGGAATCATCGATTTGAAGATGAGAAACCAATGATGGTCACACGACATGGCGTCAGAGAGACGGCCATAGCTCATGCTCCAGCAAGAACAGCACAGCAGACATCGGCAGGAGCAACTGACACACAAGCATCAGCAAACACGGCAGCGGCAGAAGCACCAGCAGCTAAGAAAGAATCAGTGCCCACCTTTGTGGAGTTTGCTCAGGAACCAGATGAACTACTTCGAGGCACCTTGGCCACTGGACTTGCAGGCAATGATGCTTTCGCCATCTATCAAACAATTGGTGGAGTGCAGACTGCAGGTCTTCTCATCGACCCTGGAGCTTCAAGGGGTTTGATCGGCTATGAATGCTTCAAGGTGATTCTTCGTGATATACTACGTCCACATCACCTGGAGAAAGAAGTTCAATGGAAGAACTCCAGTGCCTCTTTCACTGGCATTTCCTCAACAACAGAGAAGTCAAAAGGACAAGTGACCTTTCCTGTTGGACTGAACCTCATTGGCAAGTCCACCTTCACTGCCGATACCATCACAGGCGGATGTCCAGCTTTGGTTCCTTTGATTTCTCTTCGCAAGGCCAAGAGCATCATGCTTTGCGACATCTTTCCTGACGGCGCTGGACTACTTCTATTGCATCACTCCTCTCAGCGAGGACCACTTCTAGCACCACAGCGACTACTGCTGACCGACAGCGGTCACTACCTGCTCCAGAGCCACTTCTTCCGCTACCATGACAAGGAGCTGATGAAGAATGTGGGCTACTTGATGAAACAGCTACAGCCATTACGATCTCTTGTTGACCATCGAGCCACAGAACTTCTGGCCACGTCAGAGCCAGAGCGCTACAAGTGCTTGGTGCTTCGTCATGAAGAAGGCACCACCGATGAAGAGTCAAGGCTCCTTGGCCTGACACACAACGTTTTTCAGGCCGTCCTCAGCAAGACCGTAAAAGGCTGTCCACTCTCACAGTGACATCTTCCACTACCTCAACAACCACCTCACCTCACATCACCTATGAGGATTGCTCGAATTCATCTTCGTCAATCACGAGCCCTTGCATGTGCATGCTTGATGATCTTCAACGACATCAATCCTTGCTTTCATCGCAGCAGAGACTGCAGGAACTGTTTTTGAGCAGATGGAATGCCGTCAGCGGACCAAGATGGTCCAATGGAGGTGAACACATATCCTCCTTGCTTCCTGATGAATTGACCACTGAGCAACGACGCACTGCATTGACTGAGGTGAAGGCCATTCCTGAATACTTCTATCGCTACACTGGTCTGCCCATCATCTCTCCGGCAAATGCCCATGAGTTCATGCAGCAGGTCAAGTCCTCAGGAACCACAACAACCGTGATCAGCTTGTTCTCAGGCTCTGGTCGCTTGCTGCTCACACTGATGAATGATCCACACCATTTGCTTGGCCTTCCACCCATTGACCTTCGACATGGCTGGAATATCGGTCAAAAGCATCATCAGCAGCTCATCGACCAGCTGTACAATTACTTCAAGCCTGACGTCACCATTGCTGAGCCTCGCTGCAAGCATTGGTCAAAGAGCGGCAATCGCCGAGACCCTGTCTTGACCCAAAGCCTTCGAGATGAAGAGCTGCCTACACTTCGCTACCTCTCGAAGAGAATTGTTGCAGAAGTGAATCAAGACCATCAATGCTTGCTTGAGAATCCCAAGGGATCAGCTATTTGGTGGGATTCGCCACTTGCCGCTTTGGAATGGCACAACCACATGAAGCATTACCACACTTGCCAGTGCCATTACATGCGAGGCATACCTGACGGCGAAAGACACAAGAAGGAAACCAGCCTTCTGACCAACATGAAGCTTAAGCACAGCATATCACATTGCACCTGCACTCGAGGACACATCCAGTTGCAGGGCACCGACACACACACACTCATGTGAGCAGGACAGCAGCAGCAGCACTGTTCCCACACAGATTCTGTCAGGCACTCAGCACTGACATTGTCCACAACTTGGAACGTCAAGCAGGACATTCCAAGAAGCAGCACCATGCTGAGGAAGGTTGTGAACTACCATCTTCTTCTTCAACACCTGTTTTTGCATCACTTCCTCGCAGCTTTGAGGACATCCAAGCATCGTCACTGCGCTTCAATGGACACTATCCCATCCTTCCTCCAGAGAAGAAAGATGACCTCAAAAGATGTCTTGGCGGTCTCTTGGAAATTGTCAGCGACAACATCAAAGGAAGAGGAGCTCTGGAGCAGATAATTCCCTTCACTACATCTCAAGTGATGAACTATCAAGAAGGAATCGTCTTCTTGATTGAAACCTTGAAGGTGAACTTCATCACCCGCTATGTCTATCAAGTCAGAAATCTCAGCAAGACTATCAAGTTCTCTGCTCAGGATTCGATCGTGAGTCTTGCTCGCAATGTCAACTTCTTTGGCATTCTGATCCAGCTCTTTGACAACTGTGTGACTATCTTTGTTCAGACCTTCCGAACACTGGAACGATTGGACACGTACTATTCCTGGGAGGCTGCCGGACTCCTCCTTTTGGGAGAGATCACTTTGGCAGGACGCAATGCGCTTTTCAGACCTCGATTGGCTACTCCTACTCCAGATACTCGATGGCAAGAGCCTGACCGAGCAGAGCAAGCAGATCCTGAGCAAATTGCACCACAACCAAGTGAAGCAGATGAGCACATCAGAGCCAATGGCGATCGCATTAAGAGCTTCAAGCCCAGTCAGGACTTCAAGCAACTTCCTCAAAAGCTCATCCATGCCTCCAAGGAAGAGCGTCGCCGACTTCTCCAAGGTCTACATGAAAGGCTCTGGCACTGTGGTCCACAAGACATGCTTCGCTTTCTCACTGCCCTGGTTCTTCCACGAGAAGTGATCATGCAGGGAGTCACTGTTTGTCAAGATTGCAAAGAATGCCGACAATATGCCACCAAGATGGCCAGGCCATTGATTAAGTCTGATGTGGCCCTGTACTTCAATGAGGAAGTCTTTCTCGACCTCTTCTTCCTCTGGGGAGAGCCATTTGTCTTGATCATTGACGCAGCCATCAAATGGAAGACTGGAGCACTTCTTCCTGATCGTAAGCCCATGGCTCTCATTGAAGCCCTCCGAAGAGAATGGATTCGACTCTTTGGACCTCCGAGTCGAATAGTGTCTGATCAAGAAGGCTCCATGACCAGCTACGAGGTGCAGAACTTCCTGGAAAAGCTGGGCATCACTCGTTGCCTTGTGGGAACTCAAGGCTCTCACACAAAAGGCTTGGTCGAACGACACATCGGCCTAGTCAAGCTCTCCATGCTAAAGATGAAGGCAGCTCAAACTCGCGAAGGAGTCGTCATGTCCCACAATGACATTTGTCAAGAAGTATGCATGGCACAGAACCTGATGCTAGAATACAACGGCCAGACTCCTCAAACGGCACTCACTGGCGTCCAGTCAAAAGAACTCTGGAATTTGGAGACCGACAACATCCAGGCCACGGAGTCAGCATTGGATCTCAAACCTGATGTGGCCGAGCTAGCCATTCGCACTCGCATGTTGGCAAAGCAGTGCATTCTCCAATCCATTGTCGAAGAACGCTTAGCCTTGGCACGCAAGATGAAGCAGCAGAAGCATCCACCGAGTCTCCTGGTTCCTGGCATGCTGGTGGATGTCTATCGTTCTCCTGCAGTGAAGCGTGAACTAGCTGCATGGCATGGTCCCGGAGAACTTCTCTCAATCCAACGACATGCAGGTGCCGCCATCTCCATGGACAACCTTTGATGTCTCCGCTGAACAGTATTCGGCGTCATGTCCCTCTGGGCTTCTATGTTCAGGAGCATCTTCAGTCTCTCAATGACAACATTCCTGATGGATTCTACTGCAACTACGAAGAAGTTAGAGACTATCAGCTTCAGTTCTATCACGACCAAAGCAACCAAAACTACATCATCGGACAGCACACTCATTTGTCCACCATCATGGATCTTGTTGAAGGAGAGTCTCATGGACGTATGTTCTGGATTGGATGGCGCCTGAATGACAAAGGGACCATGGAAGCTCTTCCTGATGAAGAAACCGTCTCAAAGCATCCTGTTCTACTGCATGGTAATCACCTTCGACTACAAGATCTCATCGGCACATTGCACGGGGTGATTTTTGGCCATGGTCTGAAAAGAGTTCCAGTCCCTCGAGGACATCGACAAGGCCTGCTACTGCGTTGGAGGAACAACTTTAGAAAGCACTACACCATGGAGCAAAGGAAGCTCAATCAGACCACTTCTTTTGCTGCATCACAAGTATCCACATGGAACACGCTCTATTTCTACAGCTATGTGCATCCAGAGACTGATCCAGAACCTCCACTACGAATGGATACCATGGACTGGGATGACATTTCCAGCATCGACCCATCTGCAAGACCTCCGTCAGCTCCGGATATGAGCATCTTCGGTCCTCCAGGCCTGGATCCCATCGAACGAAGAGAACGATGAACAATCAACCGAAATGGATCAAGCTCCACCATCATCAGGAGCACCACCTGGTTTTCCGCCAGGTTTTCCTCCAGCAGCACCACATCAAAGCGGTACACAATCCATGACAGGAATGGATGAGTCTATGCACCCAACAGAAGAAATCATTGCAGATCTTCCACCTGATGATCCTGGTCCACCACAGCCTCCAATGACCACTACTATCGGCAATCAGCCACCAGAATCACCAGATCTACCACAACTCAAACTTCAAGTACCACGTTCTCCAA
Source organism: Nanipora kamurai (assembly GCA_036872915.1). NCBI lineage: Eukaryota > Metazoa > Cnidaria > Anthozoa > Scleralcyonacea > Helioporidae > Nanipora > Nanipora kamurai. The sequence goes on from JBAHVQ010231369.1 coordinate 5,274, forward strand.
TGCATCAACATCTACAGCCAGGTCCTCAGAAGACTCCTTCCTCTCAGCTGCCACCAAAGTCTATTGACATTCCGCCAGCACTACCTCCAGAGATGACTGGAAGGAAGCATCTACATCCACGACAGCCACTGGATCGCAGGTTCAAGAACCGAACCTTGGAAAGATCCATTGAAGAAGGAGCACCACGGAAACACGCAAAGATTTTAGATGATCATGATGAGAACCCAAACATGTCACACATTGACCCAGACAGCGACAACCCAGGCAACTTACCATTTCTACACGATCCTCACGCACCACGACCATCTACGTCAACTGCACAGTCTAGTCAAGATCCACTTATACCACAAGAACCCATGTCAACAACCAGCACATCAGCAAAAGGCTCACGCCTTGGCATATCGGACTCACTCGATCGACCGTTGTTGAGACCTAGCAACACGGACTCACGAACAGCTTCTGATGACAAGCAACAAGCATCAGCATCCGCAGCACCGGCAGCCGCTTCCTCTGGCACTTCGGATCCTCCAGGCATTGCTTCTTCTCCTCCTGCACCTTCTGATGCAGAGCTGAATGACTCCAATGAGACCGTGGATCCAGATGCTACTCTGGACTATGGCGACAGCCAGCTCTTTGCACGAGCTCCTTCAGAGCTCACGAGCCAGGACCGTCATGATGCGCGCACATCGCATACACTTGTTGAAAAGCTGTTCAATTTGTTTTCCGATTCGAGTGTTTCCGATCCGTTTTTCACCTGCCTCACGGAGTTGTGCCATGGTGACACAGATACATTGTACATGCTGCGCGAATTGTCGGAAGAGTTCACACACATGTTCTCGAAGAATTTTTCTGACATACAGCTGCAAGAAGTATATTATTTGGATCTTGTCACTAACGAGGTTTTCAGAGTTGATGACGAAACTGCAAACCTCTCAGATGAAGAGATGCGGAAATTTGCCAGTCTTGTTCACGAAGGCGATCGAAAAGAATTGGCACATTTCATTGATCACCATGTTTTCATTCCTATCAAAACTTCCACATTGCCGTCGGGAACCAACCTTGTGGACTGTGTTTGGATTCGAAAATGGAAAGTGAAGAATGAGATTGTGAAGAGCAGGGTTTGTGCTCGCGGGTGTTTTGACCGACAGAAGAACATCATCGAGCGACATTCTAGCACTGCCAGCCGATTGTCTCAACGCATTGTTCTCTCAGCGGGTATGATTGAGCAGTACTTGTATGGCGAGTCGGTTGACACAGAATCTCTAGATATATCATGTGCATTTCTTCAAGGCCTCAAGTATTCAGACCTCAGGAAGCTTGCAAAAGAGTTGGGGTATGAGCAGAAGGGGGTCCGAAGCGTTTGCATCACACCACCGGAAAACGTTTGGAGACACTTCAGGGCTATGGACTCAGCACCACCAGTTTTTCACATCCCAGATGAGGAGCGTGGAGAATGGTCGTTGAAGGCCCTGAAGGCCATGTACGGTTTTTCAGATGCACCACTCATGTTTCAGTTGGCTTTGCTTCAATTTCTTGTCAAAGAATGTGGCGCCACAAAGAGTTTGTTTGATTCGAATTTTCTGTACTGGACACAGTATGTTCATGGAGAATCTCGGATTACACTCATGCTCACGGCACACGTAGACGACTTGCAAATCACTGGAAGCCAAACTATGCGAACATGGTTGCACCACCAACTCACCAGACGTTTTGGGGAGCTCAAGAGGCAAGTCATGCCTTACACACATGCAGGAATTCAGTTGGAGCGCTTGAGTCAAGGAACATTGCGTCTTCATCAGGATCATTTCTGCAGTAAGCTTGAGACCTCAAAGCTGGATGACAAAGAAGATCCCGAAAGAGATCTACGTCCAGATGAACAACGCACATTCAGAAGCCTCACTTGTGCAGTACTTTGGGCATGTCAGACCAACAACCAGGAGCTTTGTCAGGTGACACAACTTCAACAGCACTTGACCCAAGGCAAGTTGAAACATTTGATCAGCATCAATGGTGTCATCAAACGTTTGAAGTCACCAAGTCGAGAGGCATACGGGATTTACCTCAAGAAGCTCATTCCTCCGTTGCGTGTTGTTTGCGTCAGCGACGCGTCGTCTGCAAATAAGAAAAGCAGTTATGCCACCGAAGGCATTTGCGTGTTGCTTGCAGAGGACAAAGTGTCGATGCTTCACTCGGATAAGAACGACTTCTTGGAAGGCGAACAGGTCAAGAATCTTGGAGGAGCGATGCATCTCTTGGTGTGCAGCAGCACCAAAGCCAAGCGTATCAGTCATTGCACAAGCCACGCGGAAACTAACGCATGTTCTCGAGCTATCCCGATAGCTGAGCTTGTGTCCCTCCGTATCTCCGAGCCAGAGATGAAGTTGTATGCCGATCCTGAAGAGATGACGCCAATGCGACTGCTACATCTCATAGAAGGCAAGAAGCCTTGGATCCCAATCGACTGTCTGATCGATTGTATGGATTTGTGGGAGTTGAGCTGTGGTCGCAAGGGCATTCCTCAGGACAAAAGCCAACGGCTAGGAGATCTTGCAATCAGGGAGGAACGTCGGAGTGAGAGGATCAGGCGATTCTTTCATGTGACAACGCACTATATGTTGTGTGACTTGCTCACAAAATACTCCGGCTACTTCAGTAAGTCTTTGCAGGAGCTTCTTACATGTGGTTGTTGGACTGTTGATGGAAAGCTCAGAGTTCGACACAAGTTTGGTCAGTCGGCAGAGTGGGCTTGAGGTCAGAATCCTTGTCTGTGTCATGAACCGGCTGCATTCTTCGTTCGACGAAGAGAAGAGATACCAGACTTGGATTTGTGATTTCAGGACCACTCGTTCGTCTCACTAAGGATCACTAAGGTATGTTTCACCGCACCGAATTGGCTCAAGATTAAGGAAAAGGCTTGCGCCTTGGCATATCGGATCACTCGATCGATCGTTGTTGAAACCTCTCGGTTCACACACGTGCACACACACTTTTTGTTGTTTCGGATTCGACTTCCGTCTTTTCCGTCTTCCTACCAGATTCCAAATCTGGTAGCGGAGCTACCCAGCTCTCGCTTTCGATCCCTGTCAGGACTCCTCCTGCTCTCTTTGACTTCGAGCATTGGACTTCGAGCACTACTCAGCCTGAGCACTTGCGCTTGCCAGCTTTTTGCTTGAGCATTCCTCTCCACCTACCTGAACACGCCCTTCCACTATATTGCACCGTCACTTCACACCACCACTTCGAGCAGCTTGCTTTCTCTCGCAACTTGGCATTATGCAGGACCAACATGAAGGCGGTGGCCTTCCTTTGCAGAGCTTCACCAAAGATGTTCCACCAGGCTGGAGGCCATACTCTTATCCACTGCCTCGCTATCGTGACTTGCTACATGTTTGGATGAAGTTGACAAAACTAGATTCAGATCAGATTGGAGCAGCCATGATCTCCCGTCTTGGAGGCACGGCCTATGACTTGGCTATGAGTCTTCAAGTCACTCGTCGAGAACTCCACAATGGGACAGTTCAAGATCGCACCTATGTCGGTGTAGAAGCCGCCTGCCTGGACTCAGCAGATGCTGTGATGCATCCCACCACTGGGGCGCAAGTTGCTCCAGCATATCCACCAGGATGCAAAATGCTGCTGGATCACTTGTTCTCCACGCACTACTTGGATGATCAAGACCGAGCTTGGGTCTCTCTGGATGCCTTCTTCTCATTCAGACAAGGCACCAACCAGGACTTTCTCGAATACACCCAAGAGTGGGATCGCCTGCTCAAAGAGGCCACAGACTATGGAGGCCTTCAACTCTCAGACCCTTGCAAGGCCTACATCTTCTTCTCTCAAAGCAATCTTGATGAACGCACAGTCTATGACCTGCGTCTCAAAGTCAATGGCGATCTCAATCGCTTCAGAGAGATGATCCAGCTCCAGATCCGCTTGACCAAGAATGATGCCGCCATCAATGACCAATCCAGGGGATATCGACGGTTCATCAGTCGACCCTCCGATCACTTCGCTCTTGATGATGACTATGAAGTTGATGAGTACGGTTACTGGGGCGAAGAAGACACTGAAGAGAATTGGTATGATGATGAACCAGACTGGTACTACATGGATGGCGAGGAGGAACAGTACTGGCTTGACAATTGCGACTATGACCAGTACTATGAGAAAGGAAAAGGAAAGAAAGGCAAAGGCAAGTGGAAAGGTCAAGGCAAATATGATAGACCTTCATCCAGCACTGGAGCTCCTTCGAGCAAAGGAAAAGGCAAGCAGCCCGTGGGCAATCAATGCACTGTTTGTGGTTCCAAGTTCCACTCTCCACAAGACTGCCCACTTGCCGAAGACAATGAAACTCATCACGTCGCTCCAGATGCAGCACCTCAGTCAGCAGAAGACTATGACTACTACAACGATGAAGCCGAGTACTATGGCAAAGGCTACGGCCAAAACCGTGGCTCCTTTGGCCGCACTCCATGGCGACCACGATGGTCCTCATCTCGCACTTCAAGCAGAAAAGGAAAAGGACGAAGCAAAGGAAAGGGCAAGAAAGGCAAAGAAAAAGGGAAACGTCGCCACTACTTCGTCTCCGAAGAGTCATACCAGGACTATGCATTGCTCCAGCATCCTACGGAGCAACATGAGTTACCGACTCTGGCACTCATGGTGCATGGAGACATCTCGGACAGCGAGTTTCCTGATCCACCTGATGATGACGAACAAGACTTCAACACCGACAACCCTTACTGGCACGTCGAAGACCATGATCGGTCTTCAGACACTCGGCCTGCTCAGGGATCTCCCACGAAGAAGGCCAAGAGACAGGCCTTCATTGGTTCGATCTTCGGGCCTACTGCGCACCCGCTCTCTTCAAACAGCTCACCAACCACTGCCAGTTTGCCAGTTGAAGACTCTTCCTTTGCCACAAGCGTACAGCAAACTACCTCAGAAGGACATTCTCAGATGCCACTGCCTC
>JBAHVQ010231380.1:0-10244 GCA_036872915.1 Nanipora kamurai
AATTAGTTTCGCTATCATAAGTTAATTACGGTACCATAATAATCAGGCAATAACTTCATAATTTGCATGGCATACCACATAATGTTTACGTCGATTTTGACACTGATCGCGCGCCATACAGATCATCACCGAACAAGAACAACATGGTTTTATTGAGAAACAGCTCAGCAAGCAAGCAGTACAGTGGAAATTCATTGTGAAATGTGCTCCATGGTACGGTGGATTCTGGGAACGACTCATTGGCCTCACGAAACTCGCCCTGAAAGAGGTCTTAGGAAGAGCAAACATCACGCTTTCCGAACTCCAGATGATTGTTACAGAAATTGAAGCGGTACTTAATGACCGTCCACTTACATTTGTCTCCTCTAACATCAAAGATGAGCAACCCTTGACACCCTCCCATCTACTCTATGGTCGCAGAATAACCACTTTACCCCACCCATTAATCGAAGAAAATGAATGGTCCGACCCCACCTTCAACGAAGATCCCACCGTAGTGCAGCACCTTGCAAAGCTCAGAACTAATCTGATCCACCATTTCTGGAACCTTTGGCAAAAGGAATATTTAACCTCCCTTTGAGAATTCCACAAGATTATTGGGAACAACGACATTCCTATAAAGGTTGGTGATGTCGTACAAGTCCATTATGACACAAAACGTATCAACTGGAGATTAGCTGTCGTTGAAAGCCTTATCACGGGCAACAATCAATGGTTCGAGCACGGATATCAGAACCAGCACAGGCCGTACTAACCATCCGATTGCAAAACTTTATCCACTTGAAGTCACTGCAACATCTCCTGAGAACGGTTCCACACATCTAAAACCAAGTGACGAACAAAACAAACTGACTAAGGACCCACCTCCACACAAGCAAACAAGAGCCGCAGCTATAGCGGCAAAGGAAAAGATCAAAGGTTGGACATCCTCACTGTTGTGTCCCCCGGAGGATGTTGCAAATTAGCGACAAACACGTCCATAAGATTAATGTATTAAGTGACTGCATGACGTGCTTGTTGCCTTAGGAACAGGTTATATCGAACTTGATTGGTTAAATGATTCAGATATAAAATTACTTTCACATTCTAACTAGCACCTTTTGTTTATGCACTATATATATCGTTTGTCTCACTTGTCTGTATAGAAGTTACGTGTTGTGTGTAAATATACTCGCCAAACCCACTGTGCAGATCATCCGTCATTCAGTTTTAATATAAGAAAGAACCTTCGCTCACTGTTCTCCATCACCGAGACACAATGCGACTAACAAACAGCTGATGATCGAGACATTTGCAACAACAGATTTGGCATCTTTATTTTTTACTTGGACCTTAAAAGTAAAAAACAATACTTTCTATTTCATGCAAAAAACTATGTAATGGATAATAGGTCAGTTTTTCTAAATATTTAAATGTCTTTCAACTGAATATTTCACCTAAAATCCGGTTGAGCATTATTTATCATAGCTCATAGGTAACTCTAACATACGGACACACCATGGTATGCCAAAAAGCAGTTCGTCCCTGTTGTGCAAAGGTAGACTTGGCACTTGGTACACAAGAACCGTGTCCTCCTAGAACAACCATCCCACTTGCACCTCTGTGGTTGCTCACACTGAAGTGGCCAATGGTTACACTCGTCATATCTTACACCATGTGGTACCTGGTTGGCTCTAAATGACCTCTTTTTCCTAACTGGCTCGGTAGATTCAGCATCACTACCAGAAGAGTTTTCAGAGGCCAGTAAACATCGGCAGATGTCAACAAGCAAATCTACCAATGTGCCATTCACCACAGCAAGAGATATCAGGTGAAAAGAAATACGATGGTACCACTTCTTGGTTCTCATCTTTGTACAGTATAGTGACAAAAGCATGTCAGCCCGGTCCACCCCACCCATGAATTTGTTGTATAATTCAACGGAAGCTCGGCGAGGAACAGAGATGTCTTCTTTATTCTTTCTGTCATAATGTTTACAATTAGATACAGGCTCCTGACCCAAGAAGTTGGAAATAGTCAGAATTCTACGATTATCATACCATGAGCACAACTAAACCAGCACCATATCCCCATGTCCTCTCTTCTTCATTTCTTTTTCAGAAGGAATTGGGCACCCACGACTGCGGTCTGACCTCAGGGTGGCAACAGCAAATATTACTTGGGCCTTGAGAAAGGCTAAAAGCTCTGGACTAGAAAAATAATTATCAAAGAACAACTGATGATTTTCTCTTGCCAAATCTTTAGTCAAGCGAAGTATAACATTCTCAGTTTCACCAAACTGATAAGGCAACTGCACACTAAGTGGTGGTACTTTGGCATCAGGGGAACCAAGAATCTCAAAGTCGTAAATATATCCAGATTCACCAGCTCGACACCAGGGCTTGTAACCCCACTTTGTGGGCTTTTTGCGCATGTACTGCTTGGCCCCATGTCTTCCTTTGAAAGAAACCATTGATTCGTCGATTGCTTGCATAGTTTCAGCGAAAACAGATTCTTTGAAGACTTTTCCAAAGTGGTCGACAAGGGGATTCAATTTGAATAATTTGTCACAGTTTGCATCTGTTGTATTAGTGGGAGCTTGCTCATTGTCTTTGAAGTGTAGAATGGATAACATTTCCTCAAACCGATTTCGAGTCATCGTGTCTGCTATCAGAGGTACAAAGGTTTTGTTGCTCCAATACATGCACCGATTTGGTAGCTTGTGGACACCCATATATAACACAATAACAAAGACTTGTTTTATTTCTTTCTCTGTAACAGGCTCTACTCGTCTATTTAAAGTCCTTGAGCCTCTCTTTTTGGTCGCTTGTCGGTATGCTTGTGTTTCACGGTGTGTATTATACAAATTCGTTTGAAAAGTTACATGTTCAATTGATTCATGGGTTACAAATTGTTGAAATAACTCACTAGGTTGACTTACATTTGACAAATTAGTGTTTGACAGTTTAATTTTTTCAGTTGAGATTTCAGATTCTTTTAGTCGATTCCAGGATTTGTCTTGCTTCCACTTATATTGTTCTTTTCCTCTCACTAAGTGGCACATTTTCTTCTCCAAAATCACTACTTTCAACTTCATCCTCTGATAATTCGCTTACTTCATATTCATATTCTTCGTCTTCTGACCTATTTCCAAATTCCATATCTCCTGGCTCAGAATCATCGCTTTCATAATCATCAACATCATCCTCACTATCATTCCCACCTGGGAGTGATACTTCTATTATGGGTTGTTTTGTCCTTGCTGACGAATAAAATGATCTACAACAGACAATAAAACAAAATTGAGGCCTAACAATCAAGTCAGATCTGATGTTTGTTTTTTCTGCCTTCAATTCAGCCACATTCAAAACCCAAAATTACAAGAATATTGTATGCATGTAATTCCCTAAATTTCTGATGTGCACATACGTGCACAAAATGTTTGTCCAACAAATTACAAATATATAACAGGTTCTAGGCAAAATGATTTCGCTATTATTCATAAATTATCACTTAAAGAGTTTGTTAGAACACAATTGTTTAAAAAAAAAAACGAATTTCACACAAAAACGTACGAATATTGTCAATTTACGATGGGCGAACTTACCTCACACTCATTCCTTCAAAAGACGCCATCCTGGACAGTTGCGTAAAATTTCATCGACCAAAAGTAGGTTTTAAAAATATTCATTTGATATTATTTGAAGTGCCTTGCGACGGTAAAGACCTCGGCTGTGGCATATTGCAGGCACATCAGCATTACGTAATGTACACATATGTCACCACTAGGCGTAATAGGGTTAAAGGGAAACTACGGGGAAATTCCGGAGAAAAGAGAGGGGAACGGGGACTGTGAGTGATACAAGGCCAGAGTAATGTTGTAAATTCCACAAAGAATGGAATATCTTAAGAACGAATCATCTGTGTGTGATTTTTTGTTGTCGGGGAAACAGCCCTGATAACAGGTAGTCTTTGTGATCATGGATTTTTTTTTCTTTTAATATGTTGTCAGTGATAATGTATGGTCATAACTAAGTATTGAATTTTCTTTGTAGGTTTAGACATAAAAGTTGTCCATGCCATCCATAATCTGGTAAAGGAAAAGGCATCTTGGCTGCATACATGGAAGGGCACCAAGAGAACAAATGGGAAAAATGCTGGAAAAATACCCTAAGGTGAGCTTACACTTCTGTAATAGACCCAAATTGGTTAAAGTAATTAAATTAATGTTGTATTGTTACTTTTAGAAAAACAAATGCCATTCAGTATTATCAGTATGGGAGCACTTGATCATCACCCTTGTAAGGTTACATCAAAAAATCACAATAAACACCATGCCATTTGACTTAAGTTCTTATTTTGGTTTGTTTGCAAATAGCTCCTTAGAGAAGTTCTCTTTAGTTTGGCCTCTTCTGCTTTGAACCAGTTGTGCACAAATTCACAATAACCAGTTGGGTTTGACTCATAATTATCCAACTCCTGTTAAAAATATGATAATTTTAATGTATTAATTAGATGTTCCAATGATTTACAGTGTGTTTTTAACAAGTATGTATTATCATGTAAGTACAGATACACTGTGTACCTGCAGAAAATTCTTAAGGAAAAAATGAACATATATTCCACAGTTGTTGCTGTTAATTAGTTGCTGTGGTACCAACAATACAATTCATAACTTTATACATCTTAGCCATGTACTGAAAGGACATAAGGTTATTTAGGTTTATAATGATAATTATACCTTCAATGCTTTATACAAAAGATTAACATGCTTTTGTGGCAAGTGAAACCTGTAGCACAGATATTAGAGGAGAATTAAAATGACACAATCATAATCATCAAAACTAATTAATGTCATCTTGTGAACATGAATATAAAGCTAAACATACAGAGAATGAGGAATTTGATTACTCGACAGCGTACCTATAAGTAATACTTATTTCTGCTCTCCTTGTGTTTATATCCCATGTTAGCGAATCCATTATAGTTATAAGCCAAGGAGTGACTGCAGCCAATAACCACTGTTTACTGTAAATTAATTTAGTAAAGTTCTTGTTAAGAATAATGCACAATTTGTTTCCACGTCAGATTGTCCCAGCATTCACAGGAACAGACATTCTTTTTAATGAATCGTACAAATGAGAGCAGGACTGTGCATTTCTGTACTTACTCTCTGTTAATTGGTATAAATATGTATTCTTGGTCAAGAAATTCTGGTTTCATAAATATTTCTGCTTTTTTGTTTCTTTCATTTCTAACAGATAGTTTAGATGCATGCTGTAAGTTCTTTGTAAAAAATGTTAACCAATGATAATAAGCAACCAGTTTAATGAGATAAATATACAAGATAATAATGATTGCCTTGTTAATTGGATTTTGCCTTCTTGCTCTCCACAAAGCACAGTGTAAAGGAAGGAGCTAATCACTGGAAACTGACAACCTAACTCCCTAAAAAAATTTTTCAGACAACAAAAGTATATGTTCAACAACCAACCCTTGTTACTTTTACACAGAACAATCCTTGTAAGATTGCCTAAGGACATCCAAATAATTCAAACCCAATAAATTAAATTATGCTTACTCCAATAAAAACAAAACAATACTGTCATTAACCATTCTCTGAGGTAGCAAACCATCAATGCAAGAGTGGTATATGTCAATACCATATAGCTTCAAGGACAAATTGCTACTAGCCAATTCATTGCAGCTGGGTATTGGAAAGAAGTGGGTCAGAAGATGATGGTTCACGATCATTACTTGGTTGTTTGATGGAACTTGTTTCCGTCATATTGCCAGTATTGTTGGCATCTTCACTTTCTATAAGAGGTTATCAGTTCACAGTTAATGAACAAATTTGTCTTAAAGGAAGAAAATAACACCTAAATATAACGAAGTGTTCCTTACCGTTATGTGCGTAATTTATGTTCAATTTCTGTGTCATAAATGGTAGTATATGACGTATCCAAAACCTTTCAAACTTGGAAAGGGCACTTTGCATGAAGGTTGCATCATATGTTACGGAAACAGAAATAATCCCATGTTCAGTCCATACGACAAAATCACAGCTATCCAATTCTGTTACTTTTGTATCTTGCTTGTTTGAGTTATAGAGATAACTATAATGCTACTCACACAGGTCAGAATCAAAGACTAATTTATTTGTAGGATCAAGTTACAATATATACAGGAGATTGATATGTAATTAGGATATATGATATAGCTTTGTAAATCAAGGTTTAATTGGGTTGCTGTGGAGGATACAACAGTTACAAACATTTGTAATTGAACTTCGATATAGTATTGGCTACCACTCTTTAAAGAAATGTATCTCCTTTTTCTCATCGAATGTGTCGATGCTTCCAGGGACATTTATATTCAATCATAATATTAGGACAGTTTCTTCACAGCTGCATGTGCGAATGTTGTCCACACTAATTCCAAGAAAGGCTTTTTTTCTTGAAGGCAAGAATCCTTTGGATTTTAGAGAAAGCTTGGTGTTTTTTTTACATTCTATATTGTAATAAATCAGACGGGCATTTTTCTTATCATGCAAATCCCAATCTCTTGGATTTGTGGGATTGTCAGGCAATGTCAAGTTTGAAGAACACTGTGGGCTGGGCTGACATGCTATCTTTGCCACAAGAGATAATACATTTCGGTTTAACCCTTTGTCCAGGCTGCTCTGCAAATTAAAAACTCTTTGTGCTACAGATCCAGTGATGAAGCCTGATTTCTGTTTGTACCACTCCTTTGACTCCCATTGCTTCACTGTTGATTGGCTAATGTAGTTTATTTCTCCTTGGCTAAGGGTCAACTCAGCAAGAAGATCGGTTGCTGATGATTCTGAAATAGATTTACTTCCTTTATCTTTCCAGACTCAAAGTAGCTTCTCCATAATACCATATTTTGATTCCTCTGATTTCATTGGTACAGGTTGAGGTTCTTTAGTTGGGCTGTCACTGGCTTCTTCAGGCTCGTTGTATAACTTGGTAAGTAGGGCTAAAACAGTTGGTCTTGTACCACTATCATGTAGAGACCGTGTGAAAAGCTTTTTAGATTCATTTGATGGTAAACTACGATCATTTTCATCCCTAACATCAAAGTCTATGTGTTCACAGTAGAGATGTCCATGCCTGTGTTTTTTCAGAGGCAGTTTACATTTCCTAATTTCAACATTCTTGATATCACATGGTCGGCTGCTAGTGGTGGGTTTCTTTGTCCATGTGCATGGCGCGTTAGTTGGACTGACGTTGTTGTGTGTGTTGAAGATCTTCCAGAGAATACATTGCAGCAGCAATATGTTTGCATCCACCATCACGACCTCCTTTACAACGGCATCTAGCGTGTAAAACACTGCCTCTATTAGCGCCTTTGCCTTCCAGTATAAACCAACAGTCATAATACGATTTGCCTCCGTCCGTCTTATCTTTCATTGCCGGCTTCACTTTACCCACATAAAGATGGGCTCCTTATTTTAACATCATTTCAGTAAGAAGCGATTCCACGTAACCGTCTTGAAACAAACGATATTCTTCAAATGATTTGTACGATGCCAAACCTTGTTTATCGTAATCAGCCAAATGGTAGATCAAATAATTGAAGATGTAATACAATCCAAATGGCGGAGAATCAATGAAGTTATTTACAAGTTTATGTGCTGAAATAAAAGGATCAATGAATTCCATATCATGAATAATAAATTTTTGTAAGTCCTGGCTTTTATGCTCATTCCTAAAATTAATATCGATAGGAAGCATAATTTTTTCAACCGCGATTGCAATTTGGATCAGAGCTGGTTCAAGTAGCCATTTACACTTACGCACCGTTCATGAAGATACGTTTTAAGTTCAGTTACAGACATGTTATTGTGCCCGAACCGATGGATGACATGACTGCCAACAAAGGGCAGCTTAATATCTTTATTTATTAGTTTGACCACGCGACATCTTGCTCACACTATATTAAATAATAGTCTTGTCCGAGTTTGTTTGTCCAAATTTCCGTCATTTGATACGCGTGAATGCCACGTGTTATTGATTGGCAGAAAGGTCTATTACAAAACAAGGCAATAATGAAGGCACGATTTGAAATGTCAAATGTTGAATGAAATAGTTAACAGTTAACATCTTTTGGAATTTAGAGTCTCTTGGGTTGAATTTTAAAATACAGGTATTCCATTTCTCAGTAGTAAGAAAAATAATATAATACTATGCAGCGGTTATGGTTCCAGCGATATTAAATTGAGTTTTGACTCATTATTCATTAGTAGTCAAAATTTAGTCTTGGTAAATTATGGTGTAAAAACAAAAGACTTTCTGATTGTGATGGGTTCAGGCGATTTCTGCTATCTTATATGATATTACCAGCTTCACTGAATATGCGTTCTGAGTACACGCTTGAACAAGGTGCACTTAAAAATTTCTTTGCCACTTTGTGGATGTTTGGATAGGCCATTTTGTTTACTGTCTACCACTTGTACGGGCATTCATCTTTGGCTAAGAGTGGCAACATCAGAGAAGCATCAACTTATCTGTATCTTCATACGCTGTTGATGAACCCAGTTCATCAAAGCACGCCCAAAGATCATTTCTGTTCTCCTTGTGTGCTGATATTTCAGGGGTGGCTGTTGTGCTTTCTTCCAGCTCTTCTGGCTGTGCTAGCCTAGCCTTTCCACTTCTTGCAGAAGCAAGTTTTGCCCTTTGGATGCTGTGAAGGCGGTCTCGAAACCGGGGTCAACGGTGGTCGCAATGATGTAATTCTCACCTGCAAGGATCTGCTCAAAATGGGAAGTCACAGCATTGTGCAACTCCTATTTCATTGTGCGCAGACCTTTTGGATTTGTCTCCGTCATCCTTTGCTAAAAAGTGCTTGAGGATTGAAACTGCGGGAATAATTGCTGAAATAGGGGCATTGTTGGAGCTCAAGAGTACGGTGTATTCTTCGAATGTTTGAAGCAAACAGATAACTTTTTCCATCAATTGGCCGTTGGTATTTGAATGTCATGCACCCTTGCATATAGGTGATGTGCACGTTACGTCATGGCCGCCATGTTGGATGAACTTAACAAAGGTTTTTCTTTATCTGCAATTATAATTTCATCCAACATGGCGAAAATATCTTTGTCCTTTGAATCTCGAGGGATTGGTTGCACATCACCTATAGTACAATTGCATTTTTCATCTCAAGCAATCGCTGAAGGAGATAATACGTTGAATTCCAGCGAGTGGGAACATCCTGAATTAGCTTCTTCTTAGGGAGGTTTAATTCTTCTTGGATCTTGGAGAGTCGATCACATGCTAATGCCGAGTGATTAAAATGAGTAACAACTCTCTTGCTTCTGGTGACGGTATCAGAAACGCTTTGCTGTGACATGATGCCATCCTGGATTGCGAGTTGTAAACTGCGAAGAAATCAAGGCCCTCTTGTTAAACCAACTATTTAAATTCCACTGACCATGCTTGCTTCATTGTCACTGATTACCATATGGCATCGAACTTGCTGGCAATTGCAGGCCCAGTATGACTCCCTGAGAACAAGCTTGAGTGCAGCACAAAAGATTGCATAGAAGGAACCACATTTGATATCCAATTCTTTGTTTGCAATCACGTGACTTTTTGCTCCAAAGCATGCTTCGAAGTTTTCAAGTGAAGGGCAAGTAAACCAAGATGGTGGCCAACATAACTACATGTAAACCAACAACATCAAGAACTAATTGCCTATCCGAGTACTTTCTAAGCCTTGATCCAAAGGCAAAGTCAAGATACCAGGAAAAGCTATCCTTGTGTGATGGACTGGATCCATATTCTCTGAAAAAGAACAACTTTTCCACCGATTACAACAATTTCCCGAACTTGCAATTCCTTGACATTTCAAATTATCTGGTGGTCCAAACTTCATTTTATACGAAAAATCAAATGAAAGCATTTAAAAGTCTGGAAGCCTATAACTTTTTTGTGTCTGGATGGGTGCACGAAGTGAAAATAAGATGTGTAAAGGACAACAATTGCCTTGTTTTTGCGAGGGTAAGTAGAATATATTTACAACTGAACGATTGCTTGGGTTGTTTATCTTTCTTAGCTCGTACTACTTCAATATACCTCACATTTCTTTTTATGGCATATGTATGTATACAGCTTATACTTAGGATTGTTACTCTTTTTTTACTCAGGTGAATCACTCACAATGATTGACAGTGACTCCCTTGAAGACTTGGGTCATTCTCAAAGATGATGGTGAAGTTCTCACTGCACACTGTAATTGTATGG
>JBAHVQ010231391.1:0-10244 GCA_036872915.1 Nanipora kamurai
ATTTTGCTGCAGATGCAATATTTTTGTATAACAAAGCTTTTCTCTGAGCCCATTTTCTCTGAGGAGTAAAAAGGTTTAGTGCAACTCCCATCGGAACTGACAAATTTTGTATTTTACCAGGGCAAAATACTCCTTACAGAGGTTTAGGTTTAGAGACATTCTTCCACCCTCAAATCGCAGGAAATGCCGTTTCCAAGGTTCTAGATTTCAAAATTTTTCTGGGGGAGCATGCCCCCAGACCCCCCTAGATAGGTCGCGGCTTCGGCGCGACATGACTTTCAGCGGGACCATTTTTGGGGGGTAGCTACGCCACTGAACAAATCAATACACACACGCATGCATGCATACCGTTTACATTCATACATACAATGACTGTATTAACGCTGACACTGTGACGTTCAGAGTGACGGGGTTTAAACTAATTTTGCTTTTCATATGCTATAGGTTTTCAAGATAATAAGCCAACTGAAAAAATTGCGTTTTTTGAACCTCTGCGGGAACCCACTTAATGATTTGAGATACTCATCTATGCTTCACGTAAATAACATGGAAACCATTTCGTTTGACTCACTGGCAGAGTTGGTGTTAAACAGTACCAATGTTCCCATGATTACTGTAAAACAGTTACTGAAGTTTCTTCCCAGGTAATTCTGCACGACATACTTAATAGTCCATACCATACGTTGCCAACAGTGTACACGCGGTGACGTTGCTGTCGCAATTTGGCTAGTCTTACTAGTTATTAGTAATTACTTTTGACTATATTTATGCAACAGCTTAAGCGAACGTAATGCTATGGTAACTCAGAGCCTTATCGGAAACTTTACTTCAGCCATGCATGACGCAGGAGTTTAAATGTAGATCTAACAGCAATCTTTAACAGACACCAAATCAAGTGTAAGTCTCTACTTTACGTAAAGCTTGAAGAAAACCAAGCAGCTGCTTGGACATGCACTGCGTTTCTCTAACCACCAACCCGACGCCAAATTAGCAGAAAATATGATTTATATCAAGCCGAATTCTACTCGCCAAAATTTATGTACCCTCATTATGACGCATCGTTAGCTGAAAAGTGTAGAGTTACAACAGCAAAAAGAAGTTTTGTTTTTGAGTATATGTTAAGGATGGAAGGCTCTTTGAATACCTAACCGAGAACTATTGCGAAATATGTAACACCACTACCCTGGGAAACCAATTGAGTGCTCAATCAATTGAACTACGGAGGCTGCAAGTAGAGTGCCCGCGAATTGTGTGTATAACATAGTAACGCCAGTGGAGGTAATGGAGTATTTAATAACTTGTAATATTTGGCATTTTACACTGATTACCAGGGAAGGAAAAGAAAGACAAGTATTTTCAAGCATATATTTAGGTGCGAAAGGCACCTATTTTTTGGCCTATTTTAGACCAAAAGGAGAACTGCTGCTAGAAATACAACGTCAGGGACATTTGCCGGGACTCGAATCTACGACCCTGCGAAAACAAGCCCAGTGCTATACTAAGCTATTGATTCCATTACCGCGATTGAAGATATTGAGACGACTAAGATTGATAAATATTTGGGCACTCTTTAGAGCATGCTGAAAGTGGTTTCCATAAGAAATTTTAAATGGGGGACTGGTAACTAATTATAGCTTTGCACTCATATATAAAGGTCTTGATCATGTTGAGTAGTTATTCTGTCACGGCTGCAGCCGTCAACTTCAATACTAGAATTACATTTTTGGATATCTGCTTCGGTGAAGTTTTGTAAAACTTGGTAAATAAAGCATAAAGAGCAAGAGTAAAAACGTACTTTATTTTCAAAATTTTTTGACATTTTTATCAAATCCATCAAATTTGTTTTACCGTATAATACCTCAACACACATTTTGCGATTACTTTCATAACTTAAATATCTATCCTGATGCCAATTATATGAAAAATAACCGATAGATAATCAAAATGTTGTTTATGTTGTGGAACGTTGAAACGTTATGTTTTTGAAATGTGCTTAATGAAATGTTTTTATCGCTCAATTTTATCTTCAAATCTGTAAAGAAACCGTTTCTTATTAATTGTAATAAAATTTTCAAACATGCAGAATAATACGCTAGTTATACTCTGGTAAAAATGATAACTGCGCAATTTGACAAATAGTTCACGTTTATGATACTTTACAGTTAGATATGCTCCATATAATCTATATTTATATGATAAAAAGTGCGTAACAGCTCGCAATGTGATTGGATATTATCTGCGTGGCCCGTGGCGGTATAGTTCAATATCTGTGTTGAAATAACTTTTAACCGGTACGGAACGCCATAGTGAGTCTTATTTAGTTTTAAAAACAAATAATAAGTCCAGGGGTGTATATTCTTCAATGATCTTTGATTCTTTCCCCCCTTTTTTCAGATTTGATTTTCTTCCGCATTATCTTTAACCTGTATATTTGCTCCCAAAATGGAATCAAAAATAAAATAAGCTTATTAAATTTTCAATCCGCAGTAAAGCTTTTTATATTTATTTAAATTACTTTCCAACATGAACAATCAACATTAATTTAGCTAAAGAAACTCAGTGGCAGGTTAGCATACTTGTCTGAATTGTTTCTATAGTTTCGAAGTGATGCAGACAACGGTTTAAATTTTAACTTGTGAAAAATTCCTTTGTCTAGTTTTCTAAAAAAATTCATCTTTTTCTCATTTATGAGAACCTCTACTATTTCAGAAATGAACTTGCTGAATAAGACATGGAGTGAGGAAGAATTAAATGCAAAAATCAGTTCTCTTGAAAAATTTTCTGCTGACAAGTTTCTGCCTTTGTGAATACAAATGTTCATCAATGAACCTACACTCCCACAATAAGCCGCAAAATAAGACTTTACGTTCACTTGTTCAAACAGCCTGATGAATGGGTCATTTTTGTCTTTCATAGTTTCATTAAATTTTTGGTAAGTGTCTTCAAGACTGAGCCTCTGAAAATTCACTTTGAAGTCAAGGAAACTGAGGTACCCAGGAAGCACATTCTGAGCTGTTACCTCTATACTCAGGTTATCAATAAATTCTTTCACCTTCACTTCAGCCTTACTTTCTACATTTGGATCATTCTTATCATACCATTCAGTGTCATGAAAAGCCTTGACAGAAGCTTCAATAACAGGCGATACTGAAATTCTTGTATCTAATCCTTTGTTCAAGGAGGTCTATTACAATATCATCAGCCGTCAGGGTCATTTCTGAATCAAGATCATGGTCGTAATCTGTTTGCTTATAGAGGTTTAGATTGATAGCTGCTGACCGTTTTACTTTTGGTGTCAGTTGTTGTTTGAAAAGTCCATTCTCCAGGTTACACATAAGTGTAATGCTGGGATTCCAATGCTTCCTAATGACAATTTCTCCTCACTCTAATGGAAGTCATTCTCCAATGTCCCCAGATTATCTTTGAGCTTTTCCAGAAACAGCACAAAGTTTCCTGGGAAGTTCCACAATCGCTGAGCATCAAGGGAAACTTTAGCATATTCATCTAGTATCTGTGCCACACCTATGCCAAAGCAGATACTGTATGGGTCACAAATAGAATTGATAACTTGCTGGAGAGTTTTCTGCTCGGTAAGATCACCAGCTGCTTGAGCAGCTTCAACCAATTTGCCCAACATTGTGTAGATTGTTGGGAGATTTCTAAAATACGCTTCAATCTTCCTCAGCAGTGACCGAACCCACCTTGTTGTCTGCTCTGATTTGTCTGTTAAATAGGAGGCCTTTAGTTCGTAGGCCAATTCTTGGAACACAAGACCATCCTTCCCTTGACAGTAACTCTTTGCTTGATCAAAAATCTTAAGATACCTTTTCAATTCTGGCTTTACTTTAAAAACATCTGCATAAACCAACTGCAATCTGTGTGCCACATCCAATGACCAGTAAAGAAACCCTTGGGGGTGCCACACCATTTAGCAAAGTGTTCCATCAGTCTGAGACTCCAGCCATCTGCTACTCTCTCTTCATTGGAAGCATAGACTCTATCATATGTACCATGCATGAACTTTTGCGAAACCTCATCTTTGGTCAAATTAAGTGATGACATTGACAAATTTCCAACCATTTCTGCACAACCTGGACCATTATACTCACTTTCCGTCATTTTATGTACTGAGTTGAGAAGAACATTGATTCTGCCTTCGAAGAGGAAATATGTCATAAGGACAGTAAATGGTGTATGCCTCACGGTGACCTTGTCTAAAGAAAAGCAAGCACTTTCTACAGATTGAAATTTCTTCTTGATCTTACCATTTAGCTTAACAAACACTAAATACCTAAGCACAAAGAAATTTTCACGGCCATCATTCTTGGTCGGGAATTCATTTCCAAAAAGAGTTTGAAGCATATTGTTTAGTCTAACAAACTGGAGAGAACCATCAAGCTCCAATAAAGACTGAATAACGGAAATAACTATGCTTTCAGCAGCTTTGATGTTCTTTTCATTAAAGATCTACTCCTTCTTGAATTCTTCTTCCTCCTGAAAAGCACACCGTACATGAAGTTCACCTCTGACATGTTCATGCAGCCTCTTCCTTCTTTCTTTATTTGTTTTTGAATTTAGTGAATTTGGTTTCAAGAATGTTCCATAAGATCCCTTGAAGTGACCTCTTAATCCTTGTGGCATATCTTTCAAGTGTTTCACACAAACTTTACAAACTATTGTGTCATCATTTGCCTCTTGAAACATGTCTTGAATATTTGAATCACCTTTATTTTCTTCCTTCTCCCCTTCAGATGGTTAGCACATATTCTCAGCTATTTTTTTTTGCTATATCAGCAACATCTAACTTCTTGTCAGTCGTGTCTCAAACGTCTTGTCGTATCTTTTGAAGATAACTATCCAACTGAATTTCGGCATTCTCTTGCGACTCTGTAGCTTCTGCTTCATCTCTTTCTTCAATTAATTCATCACCTACAGTGAATTCATCACCTATACAAAATACAGAAAGGCAATAAATTCATAGACATTTAACAAAATACAAACAAAGCTATATATAACAAGCAAAGATTCTACCTTTCTCAACTAAAATCACACAGGTCTGGTGAACCTACCTGCACCACAGTCATTCTTAGATGCTGTATTCTCCCCATAGTCACTCTTCTTCCATCTTTTAAAGTAACTGGTCTCAAATCCGGTGTCAGGATTTTCTGGCATATCAGTTTCCATGATTTTACTGTAGCTTTCTTACTGTCCTTTTCATGACAATACTTTGTATGACTGTGTGCTTCTTGAGAGAATTCCTTGAAATTATTACCGTTTGGTCGCACAGGTTCACCATTTGTGTCAAATCAGCAAAGATTGGTCACATGCTCGTGCAATTTGTCAGATCGTTTCACTGTTCCACAGACAGGACATTTATACTTTTTCCTTGAAGGAGTGTTCTCAGGTTTGTTGAATGCAAATCCCACTCTCCCTGAAAAGGGGCGTTTTCCACCCTTTTGTTTACTAGACATCATCGGCTAAAGAGGCTAATTCATGGCTGATATTCTCACTGGAAATCTCACTGGATGTTTTAGATTGACAGCCTTATTGAATTTGGAGGTGGCGGAGTCCGGGATCTACCTTTGGTTGAGAACTGCAAAACTATTTTACTATTTTCATTTTTCACGAATTAACACACCGAAATTTTCTCTTCTTTTCCCCTACCCTTCCCTTCTTTTTTACTCTTCTTTGATTTTCTTCCCTGGCCATAAGACCCTTTGATTCTTTCCCCCTCCGGGGAGAATTATAGAAGATTATACACCCCTGAATAAATCAACAAAAGCACAATCATCTACTCCATAAAGTGTTTGAACAAAATTTTTTGGAACAGTTGCATTGCTGAGCCCTTAACGAACTGTCTACAATAGCCGCGTAGGCATTACAAGGCGCTAGACTGTAACACACACTAGTTAAGTTAGTCAAGTGAAGCTGCATTTTTTCTTATCATTTAAAGAAAATGCTTTATAAGAGAAATAATAAATCTAGTCTCAGTTCTACTATTGCGTTAAAACAGCACTCGGAAAGGTAAAACCAAACTCGAGAAGCTAGTTAAAAACTCAATAATCGCACGCCATATATTTTTTAATTACAAGACACAAAGCCCATGAATGAAAAATATAATAAATGAATAAATGCAGGAAGTAAAAATAGAAACATTTGGGAGCTACCTTAAGCTAAACCTTATAGCATTTTATTTTGCATATTGAGCTTGAAGATTGATTGCATTCGCGTAGCTGATAGTTTGGATTGACTCGCGCGATAATTTTTTTCGTGGATCGTGTTTGGGCAAATTGCACAAATTCCGGAATATGATTTGGATTACAAGTAAATACAATCTTTAGAATGTAAAAGAAGCTACTACTGTACTACTTTATTCACCGTACTGGTAAACGATACAAGCATAATATCGTTGCATCACACCTAGTGACTCAGGCTTTGAAGCAAATTAGGCTGGAATATTTGCAGATCTGGAATGATAAAGTGAATAGCTAAAAGCTGATCATCTTAGTTTTAATATTGTTTTATGTCAATATCTGACAGTCCACAAAAATGATTAACGAATCACCCCTTAGGAACCCGAGGTTCACGTAGGTTACGGCAAATTAATGAATTTAAAGTAGAATTATATAGTAGTAGAAAGTAGAATAAAGTAGACCCGGTAGAATTGTTTGTTCGTTCATTTATTCGTATGTTCATTCATGCTTATTTAATCATTGCATATAGCTCTTATCATTGGTATATTTATTTTCCTCTTGTCAGCGTGGAAGAACTCCATCTTAGTCTAAATGCATACTCATCTGTTCCTGAATGCGAAGAGTTCTTCAAAAGTGTAAAGCGTTTGCATTTCAATGGTAATAATATCAAGTACTGGGAGGAAGTGGAAAAGTTGGGGAGAATGTTTCCAAATCTGCTGACACTGATCATAATGGAAAATCCCCTCATTGGTCTGCAAAGAAGAAACAAAGAAGACAGTTTCCCTTCCTTGAAGGCACTTTGTTTAACCAAGACCATGTTGAACAGCTGGGAAGACATCGATGCTTTAAGGAATTTTACTAGTTTGAAAGAAGTAAAACTTATCGGAATACCCTTAGTGGCACAGTTTAGTGAAGACGAGGCACGAAGGCTACTTGTCGCCAGACTGCCTAATATTGAGTGCTTAAACGGCAGTCGTATTATTAGCAATGAACGAGATACCTCGGAAAGATATTTTGTACGTCGATATCAAGACGACGAAAATCCCCCTGAAAGATATCATGAGCTTCTGGCTATCCATGGTGAGCTCTGCCAGCTGGCAGATGTTAACCTTGATCCTATAGAAGTCGCAAATATCATGTTGCATATTACGGGACGATCGCCCCGCCTGGAGAAGATTTCTGTCACACAAACTACTGGCGATTTCAAGAAGTTCCTATCGAAGATGGTGAAACTGCCGGTTAAAAAGTTTCTTGTTCATTATCGTGATATAGGATCTCCTTATGGCGCTGAACTAATGAAATACAACAATCGTAAACTGCATGCTTACGGCGTCAAGGATGGTGACGAAATTTATGTGGATATACTTGAATGAAGGTTAGGATTACGAGGCGTAGAACTAGAATTTACTTTTTGAATGTCAATATAAGCAGATCTCACCTCAACTTTTTAGCGCGTGTTCATATTACTTAATTGTTTTGTTATATATTGATGTGAAAAGGTTAGTGTTGCACAAATCATATAATATTTGCGGATAAACGAGAATAAGACATTAGTTAGCATATGGCGACCTCGTACCCAGGGTTTTTTCGCTCTTCTACCCCGCTGTGAAAAGACCCTGGTATATTAAAGTCACGTGACTATCAGAATCTGGTTGTGACAAATTTTGCTTCACACAGGGTAGGGAGAGTTTGTAACGTTCTATGGTTCAATTTTTTCCAATCACCTACCCTACACCTAAGCAAAAATTTATTACAACCAGATTTTGGTAGCCACGTGACTTTAATATACCATGATCTTTTCATAGGATGATAGAGGAGCGAAGAAAAAACCCTGGGTGCGAAGTTGAGCATATGGTTGACCAAAACAAGAGGTGGGGTTTTGTTTACATATTTCAAAATTCTGTGATGTTCTCACAATTATGCTATGAAAATGACAGACCTTCTTTATAAACAATACTGTACTTCTTTGCGGTTCGCGTCTGTCTTATATTATTTTACTCTGGCTAGCGCTAGGCAATATTTCTCGTTGTGGGAGGACGCCTTGGAGAGCAAAGAGTTAAAACTCTGTAAATGAACTCTTTTCGGCCTGTATCCGACTTGTGTTATTTTATTCTGGCTAACGCCAGACGAACACTTGGGGTTTTTCAATGGTCCATTACATCACATTTTAACAGCTTTTATCAATAATTTAACTGCAGAACACTTGTGAACGTCAACCTCGCTTCCTAAGAAAAAACCTTAGCCTGAGCCTTAGACGGGAATCGAAAATTCAACCTTCTGATGACCGGGGCGACACTCTAACCGTGCATGGAGCTTTCAAGACACAGATAGTGTCTTGACCTAGCTCAGTTGGTAGAGCGTCGGACTAGTAAACCGAAGTTCGCGGGTTCGAATCCCTGCCGGGCCAAGTAGAGTTTTCTCTACTTGTCCGGTATGGTTCGTCACTCGGAGTAGCAACTAACATCATTATTCTCCACCCGAGTTCATTCTTCTACTCAGCCATTTAAAATCAGATAGGATTTAAATGTCCCGATATCGAAGAAACTAGTATATGTTTCGAAATATCAAGAGCCGAAGTAACATTAATTTTGCGACCAGCTCGCAACTTGGCCTGTAGCTCAGTTGGTACAGCGTCGGACTAGTAAACCGAAGGTCGCGGGTTCGAATCCCTGCTGGGCCAAGTAGAGTTTTCTCTGCTTGTCCGGTATGGTTCGTCACTTGGAGTAGCAAGTAACATCATTATTCTCTACCCGAGTTCATTCTTCTACTAGGCCATTATTTCGTTTTCTTAAGGGAAACACGCCAGCCCGGTTTGGTAAGATCCCTCTTTGAGCTAGGTGAGATCCCAGTGAAGTGGGATGAAAATTTGCCTTACGGACGCGCCATCCCGCCTGACCGGGATGGGAATATTTTGTCTATTTTACCCTCTGTTAATGTCAGATGACCTATTTTGCAAAATAGTAGAAGTAAGTTCAATAGTAATTAACTCAGATGGATGCTAATAGTCGCGATACCACATAAAAATATAATAATCACGGGTGTTGAAACAAACAGCGCCATATTTGCTCGCTAATGTTGTCCCAGTAAGGTGGGATAAAAACACATTTCTTCCCCGTGAGATGGGATGAAAACAGCCCTATGAAGGTAGGGAGAATTTCTCCCAGCGGGGCGAGTAGCTCGGCTTGGCGGGCTCATCTGAACAGGTTCTTAGCTCACCAGCTGTATCTTGGTTGCTCAATGGTTAGAGCGTCTTACCGGTCATTAGAAGGTTGCGGGTAGGATTATCGTCTAGGGCTCAGAAATCATTTTTCTGAGGATACGAGGTTGACGAATAACGATAAACTCCTACATGCACACATTTGTACTTAACATTCAGTAATTTCTCCAAACCCACACTGTCAACTTTTCGTTCAGGGAGAAACGTGAGAAACCGGAAATCGTGAAAAAACCGAAAAAAAAAACGTTGGGCAGACAAATGAGGAACCCTTCTTGATCCAGGTACCTGAGCCTATAAATGGGACCAGGTGCCACCCGATCAGATTAGTCAGAGTCCGTAGGGTATACCCTCCATGTTTCAGAATAAATCCTAGACGAGGCATCACTCACGACGGTGGCCTTATTTTCAGGCCAGGATACCTGATTATTCCAACGAGCGATCAAAATCCAATACCAAACCACTAGAACTGTTCGAACTATTTACCATTGTCAATCGAACACTCGAACTGTTGACCTTTGTCGGGGGTGAGAGGCTTGCGTACTGCTCCGTGGGTCCCTCCGAAGCACCCTCTCATACGAACGTTGCGCATTGTAGATATCTTCATTCTCAAGTATAAGGATGGCGAGACTCAGTCGCCTGGCGCACTAGCAAACAAGAACACGTATAGCAACATGTTTGGGAATACATTACACCTTCTGCTAGTATTAACGCAAAATATTCATTCATTTGTGCCGAGCGTATGCTCAATAAAATCACTGTACATTCATTAACGCCATACTAAACTTCATTAAAGCGGAGTAAACCTTCAATAGCACGTTTAATATATGCATGAA
>JBAHVQ010231402.1:0-10244 GCA_036872915.1 Nanipora kamurai
CGTGTACTGGAGGTAAATGTGTACAATTCAAAACAAAAATTACCGAAAACGGTCAGTCAGTTAAAAAGTTATGTAACGTAATGCGTCCACAAAGAAATTATCAACTACTTTTGACTGCCACTGTAACCGATACTTGTGTTCGACCATATATATATAAAACTTCAAGAAGATAACTTTATTTCAATGATACGTTCCGGGGACCATCCCCTTCTTCAGCTCTTTCCCTTTCTCTATATGTCTTCTGTCATTGAGTTGAAAAGATGTTATCTCAACAATACTAAAAATAATATTTCCATCTAATTATCACCAAATGAGATCACCTACTTGTAAGCATTTCTGCACGTAGACTAAAAGCAAAAGACAATAAAGCAAACGAGAGTTCTCTGGAAAGGTGTGTATGATATAACAAAATCTGCAAGGGATTCATTTGTAAGAAATCTTTATCAACAACTTACTCCTGATTTTAAACGACAACCGGTTGGTTTATTTGACCAACTTTCAATTGTTTATGTAGACCATCTTCATAGTGGATTTGTAATATGGTATATTATTGGTACTTGAAAAGCATTTTCTTTTGTGTTTCCCTGACATTGTACGCGCCGACAGCTAAAATACCTTAAAACCAAATATTTCCAGAAGCAAATATTCCACATCCTTCTGTTACAGGATGTTGACAGTTCTGGGTTTCCTACTCCAGTAAGTATTTTTTTTTATAACTTTAAAAGACAATCTTTTAGCAAAAAATGTGTGCAAAAAGTACATGAAGTAGCCTAAATCATTGAACGATGGGAAATTATTTAGAAAATTCAACATTCTTGCCACCTAAAAAAGTTCAATGAATGTTACTTTTCAACTTCGGATTTTTGTTTCCTTTAGGCACCTATCGACAGTGCTAGAATACCACGAATGAGCTCTTCTTCTTTCTCCACCCTTGCTGCTGATGCTGTTGTCGCTGTTGCTACTGCCAGTTCCACGACCAAGTCTTCAATGGGAAGAGCGCTTACCCCACTATCAGATAACGCGTCTCAGTCACGTCAGTTGCCTGCAAATAAACGTGTATCAAGACTTGATTCCGGTTCTCTGAATCTCAAAAGGGTAACTTCATCACTTTGTTATTTTTTACATAACTGTTGGTGAAAGTTATAGCTTGATGATAATTAATTTGAACCTTGTCTCCGATTCTTTTTCATTTTCACCTCGTCCAATTTTCTGATTTGAACTACGAACATTGTCTTTTTAAGTAATTGAGATAGCTTGGTATATATATAAATCATGTTATAAGGACTCATGCTCTCTAACCTTTTTACTGAGAAAAAAACGTTCCTGAGTCCCCGCCTGGAATCCAAGCCATAACCTTCTGATAAACTGTGAGAAGGTCTAACCATAGAGCTGCTCCAATTCAGATGGTGAGCTAAAGTTAAATTATGTGCTAGTTTGTATTGATGGTAAGACATGTGTATTACAATCTGCAATTCTCGATATGACATTTATTTATACCAGTTCCAAACATTTATATTAGGAAATATGTTAGTAAGTGCATGAATAATCATGGACTTACTAACATATTTCCATACAATGCATGGATATGCGAGATATTGAGACTTGCATATTGGCTCATACCTTCTCAAACTCAGTAATGCATGATCTGTTGTAGCTACACCATCACTGTATACCACATCACATACATGCATTTATATTAGGAAATAGAAACCGTTTTGCCGTGTTTGCATAGCCTGATAAAAACACAAGTAAGAGTTTGGGAGAACTCAAAAGGTGTTGTGTGAGCCCGAGACCGAAGGTCGAGGGGAGTCTTTTCAAAGTGAGGTCGACAATATCTCTTCACAGTGACACTGAGATTTTGTCCAGCGCAGGACACTAATTATAGATTAGTTATTTCAACTGCTGCTCTCTCAACTTCCACAATAAGTTTATAGGTAATTTTTTCTTTTGACAGAACACCTCTTGCGTACCTGCTCGTGCATTTCGTGTTATTCATTAAGAGTTTTCAACCTAGAAAAACTTCCTATATACTTGATTGTGTTGTAGTATTGTTATCCTTTCCTTGTGGGTTGATTTCCTTAGCTTGGCTTGCTATTCCTCTATCTTTTCTGTCAACAAAGCTCGTGCATTGTTTTACTCCGGAAAAGGCCAAACTCTTTTAGTCAGGGCAACAACTGGGCAGGGAACAGTTAATGTAAGCTGTAGAATTAGAAGGCAGTAAAAATGAGGGTAAAAACGAGGGACTTACGTGGTAGTAATGGATTTACGTGTCAAGCTTGGGTATTTTAAATTTACTATCCTAAATGAGGTACGCTGTAAATCTGTAACTTTTTAGTAAACCGAGGATTTAAGCACCTACTTCACAATATTATTGGTGGTTGGTAAATACCTTTTCAGCTAGTCTTTAATTTACTGGTTCTCTTTCATGTAGAAAATGTGTTATAATGCATGCGTATTAAGGCTGAGATATCGAAAAGAAATTAAACAAATAACTGTACCTAACCGTTCACTAATAATTACGCTATCAACTATTTTTATCCTCCAGACAAAAAGGTTGAGATCTTCTGATCCATCACGATATCTGGACCACTCTCAAGGAAACAAACCTGATGATATCCCATCAGGAACCACAAATACCCCAACAAAGTCACTGGTAAGAGTCGATGGTCCAGAAAATCCTGACCCACCCTACAAACAAATTGCTCGAAAGAAGTTGACAGCACCAAGTCCTGTTGTAGTCTCCCAGGCATCCGCATTGCCGAGCGCGTTACCATTGACCTACTTAACACAATTTTCAGTGCTGTTACAGGTAAGTAACTACCTCTGAATGAGGCGTAATATAGAAAATAAAGGCGTGCAGTGACGCAAGCCAGTATATTCTTGAATGGATTAGCAAGAATGCCACCACATAGCCAAAATTACACCATTTTCAATTTTTGTTTTAAGTTGTTGAACACAAGCCGGTATTGGAATGGTTCACGTGGATTCATCCGCTTTGTTACCAGATGTTTCTAACAGATTATTCGAAACTAACGCTTTATTCAAGATGTTGAGACGTTTCATACATTAACGTGCCTGTTGCAGATTCTGTTAAACTGCTACAGTCGTGCTCATGTCAAGTTGCACCAACATTTTGGCGACTTGATATGAAATGACAGGTTGTTGCGGCGAACGTATATCTTGCAGCAAGCTTGGGACTCTGGTTATGCAGTAAATATACAAACAGCAAAATTGTAGATGAGAAACGTGAACATGACATCCAGGTCAGACACAATTTGTAAAGCATTGCTGCGAAAAGTCTGTTTTGGAGACATCGATACGTAAGCATTATAGTAACTTACCATTGCTGTAGAAACGTTTTCGGAAACGTTGTAGCCAACACATTGATGCGGAAACATTTTTAAGCGACATATTACCGACTCGTTTAATTACTGTCTATTAATATTCTTAATATGTCAAGCGAATACCTCATAAAGTCTATGTATATACTTAAACATTAAAAAAAGAATTTGCAAAAAGGATCATAAAATTGCGGACATTTCTGTCAAAAACACACCGATGAATGATTTGGGCTGCAATGTTGTAAAGTAGGACAAAATAAATGGAAATTTAACCCAGTTAAGTGAAGAAGACGAAAGATGAGGACTGTGACTCCGCCTTACGAAAACTGCATAATGTGAGTTGATTGTCCGTCCAATATTAATTTGTATGTAGTTAGTAATTGGGTTAATTAAGGGCTTAAACTTTGAGAGAAATCGTCAATGTTAATAGCCGATGTGCTTGGGAATTTTACATTTACACTAAATGAATAATTGAGCTTTGTTTAATAATGTAAAATCTGATTTTAACGTTTTGCATATTTTTGTTGAAGCTATCGAAAATAGCTGTTATAGTATTTGCGAAGAAAATCTAAAGATAAGTGTTAAAGCATTGGCAGTTATACGAACAAATGCTGCAAACTGTACTTAGAAGCGATTTCTAAAGACATTTAAAGACATTACATATTTGTTGTATTACGGCTTAATCCCTTTATTTTCAATGCCGTGTCACGTTGGATAATTAATTTGGTTGTTTAGACTTAGTTTCAAGGTACACACGCGTGGGGTAGATCCAACCTCGCCATTGGCCGAAGAGCTGTGAATATCTAATGATGTGTGCGAAACCCATTTACCATTCCTGAAAAGTCGTTTCGTGTTTCAGATTGGCTGGGGAAGTTCCCAAATACGTTTTTACGCTGTCAATGTTAACGGTTAATCTCAGTATAGGCCGTATACATAATGGCCGCCTGTTTAAATATTTTTCTATATGCATCTCAAGTAACCTCACTCGGGCCATTTACATCCAAAGATTCTTTTGGATTACAAACTCGCGGACGAGGCTGATAAGGCTTATTTAAATGCTCCTAAAACAACTGTCACCATTATGAATAAAGTTAATTCATTTACCGTTTCTTTGTGCTGGATTCGAAAATAAAAATTTCCCTAGAAAATTTTAAATTGGGTGCATTAAAGCAATTTTTTGTTTCAGGCATTCAGTGTTGACGTTTCTGGAGCCCTCAAGAATGTTGACTCCTCGGGAAAACGTCAGGAATCTTCGCCATCTCAGTTAAACAACACCACCATAACAAGAACTTCAAGTTTGCCTGAAGCCGGAGATTCAACATTGAGGAAGTCGTCCTCGCAGGTAACAGAAGCATGTGACAACAATGTTGGTACAAGTGAGTCGCACAAAATACATAGTAATGATGGACCAAAAAGGAATAACTCTGATGCCAGTGACCCTTCTGTTTCACAAACACATGTCCCCAGCGTTGCTGGACACGATGAGGCAAGTCAACAGGCCTGTACTGTAACTGTTTCACAGAATACACGAAACACTGCTGAACCACTAGGGACACACTGTGATACTGGTGATACTTGCGTTTTACAGACCATAACTACCACTGAAAGACAGGATAAAACAAACCGTAGTGTGTGTGGTGCTAATGCTGCTCAGAAAATACAAAACAATATCGTTGATCATTCAGAAAAGGAAAACAGTCGTGGCAATGACACATCCGTTTCACCGGTAATAAAAAATTATGGTGGACGAGAAAAGGAAAATGACAATGCGGGTAATCTCATATATGTTCATGAGGAAGAAAACAGTCATGATACAGCAGATACAAACCGCCGCACCAGTTATGCTTGTGTTTCGAAGACAGTAAGAGACGTTCGAGGTGATACCTCCGAGAGTAGTCGGCGTTCTGAAGAAGAGCGAATTAAATGTGGCCCAGTTTGCGGTGATGGTTTAGGAGATGTTGTGCTTTCCGGTAGCCGACACGGGTTAACACACGATATTGTTTTCATCTCAAGCTCCTCAAGTGAAGAACTAGATGAAGAAACCAGACAACTAGAGGACAGCAAAAATGGTCATAAGGGATCCACTCAGCGCAGCCCAACCAAACAAGGTCGATGCCAGGCGGGAACACACTCTAAGAGAAGAAAAGACCGCAGTCCAACAGAAAATACTAAAAAAAGACGAAGAACTTCCATTGGGCGAAAAAATAGACTGGGCAAGGTAGACTCTTGCAGTAAAGACAAAACTGTAAGTGGTTTAGAAAGCAGAATAGTAGGAGAGGAGGCAGAGAGTACGGTTAGGATGATAGGGGCGGACGTAGATAACGCAGACAATGAGGGCGTGGGTGGTAGAAGGAACGTAGACAATAATACAGGTGACCAATTCGATGATGGCGTTCGTGAAGGCTCCAGAGATAAATCCATACGTGATAGCATACAGAAGGATCAACCTTTACGAAGACGGTACCCAGTCAGGTCCACTCGTGGACGTCGTCAGCATGACGCTTTATTTGTTGAGACATTAGGCAGTACAGTTGCTAACGAGGTTCGTGGATCTATCTTGAAACCAAGGAACTTTCAAGAAGAAAGACGAAACGGTAGCGATTCCGTCGGGAAAGCTCGTAACCAGGCTGATCATGAAGTTTGTCAAAATCAAAAGAAAGATGTCGGACAGGGCGTGGGCGTTACACGCGAGAGTGACGTGAGACAGATTCATGTTTCAGTCGTACCGCCACTTCCGCCATCGGCCACCACTTTGAGCGCTTTTAGAAAACTATTAACCTTACGAAAAAACTTAAAATCTCAGGCTAGCTGCCTAAAACAGCCGTCTGAAAAACGAACCGTTAGTCAGTCAGAACACGTTCCAGGTGAAGACACCCAGGGATTAACAGAAGGAAACGATGTATTACAGCGTACTGAAAGATATACACTTACTACAGCAACTCATGTTGACAACCCGTTAGCCGACCGTCTATTAGTGGACTCCAGGGAAACGTCCCAGGAAGACTTTCGCCATTCGCTGCCATACCAACAGCTGGTAAACAGATTTAATGGTTTATTCCTTTGGCCAGGATTTTTGTCAATCGTGAATCCCAATTTTTCCCGTAAAGGTGACAGTGCCGTTGGGCCACTGAGGAACAATACCCCTAGAAACCAACTCGTTTCTCGGAAAGAGACTTAAATGGTTTTTAAATGTTAACCTTCACTTTTATGTCACACTAAGCTTGATGCATTGACGGCTAATATGTCTATGGATGAAAGACACATCACGGACAGACCTAAGACATACCATACGAAGGCTATTTTCAAGTCAACATACTTCGGAATACTTCTTTCATTGTTTGTAAATTGCCCATCAAGTCGTACAGTTTGTTGGATTATATAATTTGCCAAAATTCTTCGTTTTTTTTTAATTTTTAGCTTAAGCAATCAACAAGCATGAAAGTGAGCCGATCCATGTTGCCATATATCTTTGTTGCTAGTCAAGCATCGATTCCACCTGCGATTTTTTTGGTCACAGGCCATGCAACTTTATGGAAATATGTCACGTCACAGAGTAGAGCATGACATAAATCGCACGTGTAACAGCTCACTCACATGCAACGCGATAGTTAATAAACAATCGCGGAAACAAGTGGCATCAAACGTTGGGTGTTATTAATAACAAATATATCGATTTCAGTTGAAGGCGATTACGGAAATGCAATTTTAGAGATTTTGCAAGAAAAGTGCCATTTGAAAAATACAGTGTTATCAAATCCGACCATGGCGCTCTAGAACCGGATGGTTTAGAGCTCGCTGATTTGATGTCGTTTTTAAAGTTAACGTAAGCAACATTACGTTTAGGAGTTACTATGTCGACGTTAGAGTCCGGTTTAATACATAGCCAACCACTGGTCAGCGAAAAAAAGGACTGTTTAAAATATTTATTTATTTTCTGTTTTTGAATAGTTATTTCTTTTTTGTACGGACCTCGGCTCCATGTGATCGAGTCTGTCCTTACTTAAGAACATCGGTCCGATATTTGAGTAGTACAGAACACTCACTCGGTCAAGTCGTGGTAATTTATGCAACAACTACAGACCACAACCGCGAAAGGCATCGTTAATGTACTTTTCTGACGAAAATTGATCTTGATCAATGCGTTTGTTGGGGCTCCACGAGCAATTTTTGCTTGCACAGGCAACAAAACGTCATCGGGAAGAAAAATGGCGTGGCTCTCGTAGCTCAGTGATACAGTACGTATCTCTCACTTCTGTGACGATTGTTAGATTCATGTTTTGGCTACCAGAAGAGACAAGAATTGGCGACGATAAGCTTAAAAACAGGCCGTAAGTTCAGACGACGAGTAAAATGGTTTCGACAGAACCATATATAAACTCTTTGGCTTCCGGCTGGGAGTCAACTTCGCGATGCTTTTGGCTACGGCCTTCCTATCACATGTTTAATTCCAAGCCGAAGGCCGTAAAGTTGCACTTTTGCAACAGGTTTCGGTTGAGTCGTAAGCCGGGCGGACGCAAGTGGGTTACAATTATACCTACCAAATCACTGAAGAAATCAAAACCGTATGTTGCATTTTGTATTTTAAATAGATTTATGAGAGATTTTAGTAGAATCTAAGCAAATAAATTTAAGTGATCTGCTTTGACTTTTGCAGGAATTTATGTTGGTATATATAAAACCTGGGCCTCCTTTGATCAGATATGCATAAAAGAGACAGAATGAACATTTTCTATTCTTTCAGCTGATAAAATACTCCAAATGGCTTGAATGATATTTCCTAGTCTGGTCGAGGCATCGTTTTATTAAATTGTTTTCCCGGTGCAAACTTCTTTGTTTCCAAGTTGCTCTGAGTAGTTATCTGATGGCAGGCATAGACGGATTTTGCAGTTACAATCCTATTTTGGTCAACACCGAAGTTCTTCGTCGCTTATCGAAAGAAACGTCAGTTCGATGTGTATGGCATAGGTGTTGCGCCAAAAGAGGACTGGAACCAAAAAAACCAACATGGCGCCTAACTGTGAGCACGTGCGAATTTATAATGTTGTTTAAAGTATGTTATTATGTTACTTCTGTTATGTCATTTCTTGAGAAAAACACGCCAAGACGGACGTAGTTGGACAATGTATGTTTTTAAATATTGTAGTTTATTTTGAACTTTAACTTCTTATTTTAATATCGTAAATTTATTTGTATCTTTGTACTCATTTACAGCTTCAGATTACATACATACATATTTAGCGAAATTCTGAAACACTACTTTCCGTCATTGTCTACTGTCTGCGAATTTTTGAGATTCTCACAAATCCGTTGGAAAAAAGGAGGGGGGGGTTCGCTGTGATTTTAAATGTTCATGTAACATCACCTGAAAGGTGAACAGGCTTCAAAAACATGAATGTCCGCTGAGGAAAATAACCCGCAATAACTAAGTTTGTAATCAATGCTTATAATGGATTTAACATAAAGTATTTCCAATCGTTTTTAAGCTCGCTAATTTTGACGCGGGCTCATATCTGAATAAAAGTGAATATCAGTAAATCATGATATGAATTAAACATGAAATGCATGCTGTTAAGGAATAAACTATAGAATTAACAGGAGATGGAGGTCCGGGATTCTTCCACTGAGATCGTTAACGAAGCTAATAGAACTTTGGTGGTAAAAGAGTTAGGTCCTATAAGGCCAGTTATCAAGTTTCCTGAATCAACACAAGGAAAACGACGCTTTAAGTTCCAGGCTCGCTGGTATGATATATTTTCATGGCTTGAGTTTTCATTGCAGAAAGATGCGGCGTTTTGTTTTTACTGCAGATGCTTCGGGACACTTGGTAAGATAATCAGTTTTTATTTTCAGTTTTCAGCATTCAATAAATGAAGTAATTGTTAAAGAAAAATTGGCATCACAAATTATTTCAATTGACGGAAAACATAATGACACGTTGCTGGTAAAAATTTTTTAGTTGGATGCTCTGAGGAAACGTTTATCAAGACAGGCTTTCGCTTATGGAAGAAAGCTACAGGCAAAAGTGGAAAACTGGCAAAACATGCCAAAACACGAATGCATATTTTGTCGCAGGAACGCATGCACAATTTTATAAGTGTAAATCAACCCATCGACGTTCAACTTGTTGGAATAGCTGAAGCAACGAAGGCAAAAGAAGAAAAAGAAAGGGAAGAAAATCGTCAGGTTGTTCAGACAATTTTTGACGTTGTTCGACATTTGGCGAAGCAAAACTGCGCTTTCCGTGGGCATGATGAAGCAGAGGATTCAGCCAATCGTGGAAACTTCCTTGAAGAGCTGGCGTTTATTGCTAAATTCCACAAGCCATTGCAACGTTGGATGAAAAGTCACCCGGAGAATTTGCCATATTTCTCTCCTAGCGTTCAGAATGAGATGATCGCCATTTTAAATAAATTGATTAACGAATCAATAAAGTCCGAAGTAATATCCGCCAAGTATTTTTCAATCGAATGCGACGAACTCACATCGCACAAACGGGCATTTATGTCTGTCGTTCTACGGTATGTGTATGAATTCACTATTTGGGAAAGGTGCGTAAAGCTAGAGCGGGTGACTAGTTTGACAGGGAAAAACCTTGGAGACGTTATCATTGCTATTCTGGCAAACACGAACTTACCTATCGGTAATTTAGTTGGTAAAGGATTCGACGGAGCCAGCAATATGTCGGGCAAGGACGAGGGGGTACAGCAGCATCTCACTGCAGCTGGTGCAGACAAGTCAGTGTATTTTCATTGCTTTGCACATAGACTAAACCTTTTGTTAGAGAAGAGCGTCAACAACGTGCCTTCAGTGAGTGATATTTTCGATACTATCGGTGCCATATATCATTATCTTGAAGGATCCCCCAAGCGGCACGCAGTGTATGAAGAGCAGTTGCGTGTTCAT
>JBAHVQ010231413.1:0-10244 GCA_036872915.1 Nanipora kamurai
ATGGCTAGAGTAGAAGATGAACTCGGGTGAAGAATAATGATGTAATTGCTACTCCGAGTGACGAACCATACCGAACAGGGATCCCTGCCGGGCCAAGTAGAGTTTTCTATACTTGTTCGGTATGGTTCGTCACTCGGAGTAGCAATTACATCATTATTCTCAAGGACGAGTTATTAACAGACCTTGAAGGTTCAGAGATTATCGCTTGTAAATAACATTCATGTCGCATTTGGCTAATCGATTGAATCGGTAGCTACACTGCCACACTGTATGTTATATTTTATGACTATAAATTTGATTTATGACTTAAATTTTGTTTAGTCACTTTTAGACTGAGAAAGAGAGGTGTAACATATTCACTCGAAGACTGGGACAGAAACCTCCCGTGACAATACGTACTCGACACGTATTGTAGAGTGAACTTGCTTGAGATTGCAATAATGTTCATTGTTGTTTGTGCGATTAAAAACTTTTTAAAATATTACAGACAGTCGACTTGCTCCCCTCATCAACTATTTCTTCATAGAAATTTTGTGTTGATTACTATTCGTCAAATGTTCCTCATCTACACAGATGGAATTAAGACGTTAAATTCATTTGCTAATAATAGATGTTTCTTAAATTCATTTTTTACCAACGAATTTAATGATATTGTTTTTAACGCTTTCGCACCCAGGGCTTTCTTCTTGACAGGTAGAATGGTCTGGCATAGAAGTAGTAAAACACTAAAGTGCACCCTCACCCTTTAATGGGTGAACTGCCATGTAGCCAAACTCAACAGTTTTGCAATGTATAAACCAAGTGTACAACTAGAAATACGTGTACGCAACAACCCTTCGCCCATGACTGCATCTGTTCATCTCAATGCAGTCAGCTGGCAGTTGTTAGGATAACATGGAGGAATGGCCCCCTCCTTGTTTCCCTGAAGATTGGCATTCATTGCATAGCAAATGTGCATCTCCTATAAAGCACAGCGGCAAACTTCTGAACCGTTATTTGTTGTGAGGTAATAGAGGTTATGGGGCGCCAAATGTGACATAAAGATTAAGTGCAATATATAAAGTCAAAATAATTATATAAAGTGCACAGGTAAAATATATGGAGTCAAAATAAAATATATAAGGTGAAAATACAATATATAAGGTGAAAATAAAATATATAAGGTGAAAATACAATATATAGGATCAAAATAAAATATATAAAGCCAACGGCAAAAATATATAAAGTATGGGGCGCCGAACCTGACAAAATGTATCAGCTGTAATGTATATAAGTTACGTCTCGTGGTATAGATCACGGATTATAAAATGACCGTGATATAGGTTACATCGGGGGACTGCGTACTAATTATCTATCTTCGTACAGTATTGTGTTATTCGTATTCCCTGGAAACGAGAAGTCTGTCTATCGTCTACCCCTTTCCTGGCGAATTCATGGCTGGACAGGCCGACGAACCAGAAACAAACATCGAGGCGTTTTTAAGGAATATACCTGGCCTTATTTCAGAAGCTCATCGACGAAATATTTGTGACAATATTAATGTTATCGAGTTTATTCAACGGCGACTCGAGGACAGTCTATTTATTCTGAACATACTTTGCCAACGTGCTCAAGGTCTCTGCGACACTCGACCTCGAGACGATCTTAGCTTTTTGTTAAAGGAACTGTAAGCTTTGTCGGAAAATTATGATGAACTCGGTACAAGAAGCGACGACTCAGCCCAGAATAAATATATACTCAGAAAAACAGAATATTGAAGATAAGATCAATGACTGCCATAAGATATATTTTTGGTGTAATCAGGCTTAGTGCAGCGCGAATTTAAAAGATTTTTTTACCCCTTCTTCATTAAAGTTTTCTTTGCCTATGTTATTCTTATAAGGAAAACACATCATTCTTTATTTTACAAAAAAAAACCTATGAAATTTGTCATCTGTTTAAAATATTTATTGTTTTATCCGTGCTAAGTTGTGTTTCCTGCATTCTCTGAATCAAAACCAAAGACTTAATCACAGCCTCTGCAAAGTAAGTTACTGTATGCTTCTTTGGTTTACATACAGAATATACTAGCATCAAAACTCCCAAAGAGAATATTAAACACAAC
Source organism: Nanipora kamurai (assembly GCA_036872915.1). Lineage (NCBI taxonomy): Eukaryota > Metazoa > Cnidaria > Anthozoa > Scleralcyonacea > Helioporidae > Nanipora > Nanipora kamurai. The sequence continues at coordinate 2,105 of JBAHVQ010231413.1, forward strand.
AATGAGTGATGTTCCACCGCATATGGATTATTAAAGTCCTTCCAATGATTTACTGATATGGCATGAATTCCTTCAGAATATCTTAAACACCGTGGCCCAATTGCAGAAACATTGACTACAGCTAAATGACTCTTCATCGTAGTCCAATGTCTAATCTACCATACCATGGTCTACAAAAGCTTTTGTTCTTTTGCATTGCTTGGTTGTTGCTGACATAGCATTTTCAAGACAGATTGAGGAATTTTAAATTCAGTTTAACCACTGATTACAATAAAGTCCATTTCTCCAACTGGCCTGGAAGTGCTGTTTTCAGTTAAAGCTCTTGTTCCTTCTGATAGCATTATCTTCAGGTAAGTTTAAATCCCCTCACAGTGGCTAAAAGTTCAATAAAAACTTGCATTGGAAAGTGAACAAAGCCACAGTGAACCAACTTTGTTTAAGCCAGTGCAAATAACATAACATATGAGTGTAACCATCTTGTTATATTTAACTCTGAATCATGTAAAAACATATTTTGGATGCTCTCTTTTATAATTATCCTATGATCCTATAATAGTTTTTTATGTATCCTATTATATGTATCCTATAATAGTTTTTGATTGATTCATGCTAGGTATTGTACATATAAGTTGTCCCCGAACAGAACCAGCTCATAATTTACCAAATTTCATTTTAAAGTTTGATTTAACCAAGGTATTTGTGAAATAAAACAATTTTTGTGTATAAGACTGTCAGGTAAGGTTATACCCGAAAAGAAGTGTTGAGTCATAATCCGGTGTTAACTGTTCAGTAAGTCTAACTCATAATGTTACTGAAGTATACTGTATAATTCACAAATGGTATTCATAAATCAGGTTTTGAGCAGATTAACAATTTTAGTCTTTCACTCAACAACTTACACTGTATATATACACTGTAACTTGTCCATTTCCACTCAACATATGACCTCTTTACCAGTTGATTTTGCAATTTATAATTCATATCTTAGTACCTTGCAACTGACAGATTAGACTGATTGTAGCAAATAATTTTAAGTGTTTTACAAGAAAACAATCTGGAGACATTGTCGACCTAACATCAAACCATTAAAGCACTTTCAGACAGAAGTTTTACTTTTTCGTTTACACAAGAGCCATGCCTTTCTATGCAATGTAAGCAGGTAATAAGCGAGAAAGCAGTCTCACCAGGAGTAGTTCACTAAACATGTTCAAGAAGTACAGCAAATCAAATTTTGACAGTTAAGTCCTTCAATAACAGAGGGATCCTTTTGGCAAGTAAGATCACCTACATTTAGTCAGTGTAATATAGCAGGACGCACTCTCAGCAGTGAAAGGGTTAAGCAGATATTTAGATTTCAATTCTTAATCAGTAAAAGAACTCCCCTTTTCTTGTGGAAAGGAGAATCAGGTACATGTAATAAAAATTTAGGTAATACTACCGGAGACTTTTATTTGTAGCCTGGCTTGTATTTTTGCCCAGATTTGTAAACGTTTCCCAAAAAGGTTGTTTACATTTCATTAAAAGATCACTGACTATCAGTGATCTTATCAGTGTACAATACTATCAGTCTGATAGTATTTTACACTATTCACATGGAGAAGGAGGAAGTTCTTCTCCCTTTTGGATTAATCTTTTTACATTACTCTGGGAGCTAGTTTTCTACTCTCTAAACATCTACATGCTAACATACTGTACTTAAAAGCAGGATCTGACGTACTTACAGTAGTATAATAAACAATCTCGCCTATCGCTTCTGCATACTCTACCCTAACATTCTCGCGTACTCGCAATTTCTTCTCTTTGGCAATCTGTTTTTTTGGTTTTCTGATGTCTCGCTTGCCAACTTTGGTGGCTTTCGTTCTCTCCTATTCCGCCTTCTTTCAGCTCTTTCTTCATCAGTTTTATGCCGCTCTTCTTTTTCACATTTTTACTTCTCCTTCTCTGCATCCTGTTTTGTTGGTTTTACAAATTTCCATTGTAAATAAAAATACTTGGCCAAAAATACTAGTTTCAGCTTACGAAAAAGTCCTTTACGTTGAAAATAGTTACGTGTATCAACGGTCAACTTAAAAATAGTTTTGAAATAAAAGCTCAGCCAGAAACTTCTGGATTTTCAGTCTTTTTTAGCAGCATTCTGTCATCTAACCAGGACCCCATGTTGCGACGTAGTCGAGTTGGTCCATCCAACGATTTATACAAATATATATAACGACACCATCCGAGATTTTGTTTCGCTAGGTATCACCCGGGTAAAAGCACCCCACGTCGAGATTAGTACTCTCGCCCACTCGGGTCTTCCGCCCGAGCAGTGCGCTTCGCGCACTAGGCTCCGGGATTAAAGGTAAAGGTTTTTAAACCCTGGTTAACTCTTTCTTGTCCCAGGACTTTCCCCTGGACGAGTAAAATCGTCTGGCGTTAGCCAGAGTTAAATACTCAAGTCTCTACAGGTCACCGCGGACCTATTAGGAAAGGAAGGAGTTAAGCCACTTGAACATTATTACAATACTGAAAGGTTATTTTTAAATCAGATAGTACTGGTACTTACCATTTCTGTGCACTTGCCTCCTTTCAGAAGTAGCTCTCAGTAGTTCCCTTTCATCACCCCCACCACAGCCAGTTCCCAATTGATTTGGTTGCACCATGCACTCCTTGTCAGCGTTAGCACCTGACAAAATTTCAACTCTGTCAGACGTCTCCGGTTCTCTGTTGTATGCATTCAAGTCTTTAAAATGTACATGTGTTATCTTGTCTAAATTTGGAGCGCTTGATTCATAAGCATTGTCTGTATAGTTTTTTGTGCCGAACTGTTCAATAATTTCTACATCCGAAAGACTTGAATGGTTTTCCAGACCAAAGCGACCAATATTGATGGCATCGTCCTGGGGTGATTCAAGAGCACTCGAATTTGGCATCTCTTTCTTGTTAACCTGACAGAAATTTGAAACTAAATGAGAGGTGCTGACTGGTAAATTTTCTCACCCTAAAACCAAATTTAACATCTTGGAAATTTAATTGTATACTGTAGTGCCTATTAGCAATTTTTTTAGACACGCGGTGGGAGAACCACCAATTCCAACTATCAAAATATTTGGGTAAAAAGTCATCATATCACTGGCTTCTGTATAGTATTTTGTAAAGTAATTATTTCTTTCATTAATTCTCTGAGTGGAGAAGCTAAGGTATTATCTTTGATTAGCAGAATATTATATACACGTATGCATGTACGTATTACCCAATTCCAGTATGATATTTTCTTGTAGTCAGAAAGAGTTTTTCATTGACAGACAGGAATGCCCATAATGGGGGGCAAGGCATGAGATTTGATATTTTCAGTAGCAAACAGGTAGGCTTTCGGAGTACGGTTTTCCCCCTTGAAATCCAGTATCCCATCTTTGGACGCTTGATAATACAACTTAAAGTATCCAATCAAGGCAAAGTAAATAAAACAAGTATCTCTAAACACATATTTACTGAATAATTTATTAAATGAATGAAATCACTTTGGGGTGTTAAGGAGTCTTACAGTAAACGGTTTGAACTTAGAAGTAATGTACGTATTCCATTATCCATGTTTTATCCGACTTTTACTCGCTGATGACGGCTTCTTCTTAGCTCTGGTATGTTTCTTGCATAATTACTTTATATTGCCGGCTGGCATTAGTAACAGTACCAAAATTTAAGTTTTAATTTTATTCCATTGAATTATGACGGTAATTGATTTCGTAAATGATCGGAAATGATTTCAACTTTGATTATAATGAGGGATGTATTATTATGAGTTATGGATGTATCATTATTACTATTTACTGGTTCATTTGAACACACCTCTTGTTCTAGTATTTCAGGACCAAGAGAGTCACAAAATAATTCATCGTCGTCATCATCATCATCATCATCATCATCATCATCATCTCCGTCACCCTTTTGATTTCTGTCATTAGCAACACCTTCACCGTCAGAAAATCCTAAGGGATTGTCGGTGCTATGACCACCTGTGACAGCAAATATAGATACAGTAGTTTAGTAACAAAAGTTAAATTTTACTAAACCTAAAAGATTTCCATGGTGATGCATATAAAATATTGTTAAGAAACTAAAGTATACATGTAACTAATTGAATTAACAACAGTTAATCTTCAGTTGAACAACAAGAACAAAAGCCACAGCCCACTCAAAACACCAATAGAAATAGTCGAATGGGAACTAAGAAACTAGATAACTTGACATTGTGGTAGTTTTTGGAAATTGAGAAAATAATCCACAACTTTTCTTTTTCTGATTCCTCTTTTAATTCGTCAATACCTTTTGATTGAAGCATCTGCTTTACTTTGGCCACACCTCTGGTCAACGAAAGTCAAACTTTTTCAGCAAGTTGCCTTGGAATGTTTCTATCCCTGCATCAAAGTAGTGTTATCATCCTTGCAAATTTGTGTTTGGATCTGTTTAAATTTAACACTAACCCAATTTATACAATATCATTTACACTGTAACTATTCGCACTAGCCGTATCATTAACTTCTTAAAAACAACCAGACATCTCCCACTACGAAATAAAATCATCTGGCATTAGTAAGAATAATGCAAACTTTAGGGGTGGTTACAGTAATGGTTAAACTGAGTAAGAAAATAACCCATAAGGCCTCCTTAATACATGAAATAAAATTACTGGTAAAATAATTTGGCATACAGGGTCAGTGGAATGTTATTTCAAGTGGGGGGCTAATGCTAAATGTCTGGGTCACCCAAGACATTTAAAAAAATTTAGGTTCCAAAAACAATTAAAACAACGTTCTAAATATGAATTTAAAAAAAATCAAAGGTACTAAATAACAATTAAAACGAAACAAACGTTGTAAACAATAATTAAAACAAAACAAACGTTCTAAATAACAATTAAAACAAAATAAAGGTTCTGAAAACAATTAAAAAGTTATTCCTGAGAAAAACTGGGGGGGTGGGCTAAAGCTTCCCCAGCTCCCAGGCTCTGCAGTCCTTGACATAAGCAAATGAATTTATCACAGTTACAGTAATGGATTATCGGTAACCCAATTTGGAAGGTGACCATTTGAAAGTTTATCTAGATTATGCTTGACAATTTTATTGGACCAGATCAACAGGTAAGACAGGATTGTAAGGAATGAAGTTCAGATGAGATCCGATTACAAGGGACAATTTTACATGTATTTATTGCATAATAAAGGAGATTAATGGTAAACGGTGTCAGCAGTCGCCTCGCCGACAGAAAATGACGTATGCGTCTCCTGATTATTACCATCATACTTAAAGTTCTTTGGACACACCTTAAGCCTCACCATTGTCCGAATGTTGCTATGTTCATGCCAAGGCTTTCGCGTAATAGCCAATCTTTCGATTCCTGAAATCACGTCGCTCTCAAGCGATGTTACCTCAGTTTTCTTCATTGTCCACCATGACTTTTACAACAATCACCTTGTCAATGGTCGTGGTCAGTCAATTGCCAGGTTTGGCTTCGGACTTCTCAGCAAGCGGTCCTTCGTCGTCTCGTCGTCTTCTGCGATTTCCGATGTTTAGCCAGGATCTTTGTCCTCGCCTCCCGCTTCGGAGGCTAGTACGTTCGGAATTGTATCGCTGTTGAGCTCGTCTACCTCGAGACCTTCGTCAGCCGCCACGTTTCCACCTTGATTTGCTTCCCCTGCCCCACCGATACCTTCGTCGCCAATTTCGTCCTCTTCCCCTGCATTATCGATACCTTCGGTTTCTCTGTCTTCGCAACGGACCGTTCGTAGCGCCTACATCTATTCCAGGTATGCCTGCTTTTCCTTCTTTTTCTGACCTGGTGAAGGCATCATGAGTTTTCTCTCACAAAGGAGAATAATTTACGCAATTCTACAGAGCTACAGATCTACTGCGTTACAAACTATCGATTTATTTATTTGTTTGTTTGTTTGTATATTTATTTATTTATTTTTTATTTATTCATTTTTTAATTTAATTATTTAATTATTTATTTATTTATTTATTTAATCTTATTTGAATACGGTGTTCCTTCAGACTATAAAAAGGCCGCTTTCCAAGGAGCCATACTAATTAAATCTAATTGGAATCCTACTAAAATTAGCCAAATAAAACAGCTAAATGATAAGATTATAGATAACTATATGCATAAACAAACTATTATTCACATGCGAAGATATATATACACTATATATACACGAAAATGATGTTTCGACTTGTGTGTCTCTGTCCCCCAGTAACGCCTTGAACCGCCCAAAGGTAATATTGCTTTCTTTAAATGACCTAGGTAGGTCGTTTCATAATTTTGGACCGGAATAACTGACACTTTTTTTAAGAAAATTGGTTTTTGGCTTCTCTAAGGAATAATCAAGGTTATTAATCCGAAGGCTATATTCTGGGTTATTAGAAACGTTAAACATATTAGAAATATTTTCAGGATATTCTCCATTTCTTAACTTGTACATATATATCGCCTTTTTATTTCCTCTTCTTCAGTTAAAGGTTGCCAGTTTAATTCTTTTAAAACATCAATAGATCTAACATCATAGGATTTGCCAGTGATGACCCTTGCAACTCTGTTTTGCATTTTTTGTAATTTATCAATCGAACAGTTATCACAATTATCCCAGACAAGGCTGTAGTAGTCAAAATGTGGCAAAACTATTGCATTATGATGCAATGACCGACTTCAAAGTAGTTTTCGGCACAAAAGCTTTCATACGCCTAATCATACTTATGCCCCTAGACGTTTTTGCAACAATACTATCAATGTGGGTTTTCCATGTCAGTTGATCATCAATAACAATTCCAAGAGTTTTAGTTTCTTTCACTCTATTCAGTTTACTTGCACCTAGTTTGATTCTGCGGACTTACCAGCAGTTCCGCTGGCAAGCTTGGCCGAATTACGACCGAGTCTTTCACTGTGAGGCCGTGGCTCGCAAGTGGCTCAGCAACTGGTCTCGCATGAATTCCGATCTGTTCAACTTCCACAATGCGTCACCCACTCGTGCGTCTTCGTCGTCGGATATTCCCGAGGAGGTAACAGCAACTCCTGTATCCCTGACGTTATTCCACTCGTGGAACGCCGGTCGCCGCTCAAGCGTGTACAGTCAATGCCGCTTCAGCGACCTGTGCCATTACCCCGGCTGTTTGGACTCACATCGCAGTTCCCAATTCCACTCCCGTCACGGAGACAACCGCCCAGGACTAGCTACTCAGTCTCACTCACCACCCTCTTACAAACGGTCCCGCGATCAGGTCTTCGATCGCCTCCTGCCCTAAATACATTGTTCAAGGGTCCCTTGTAACACAATGCACCTTTCCGAGTATTTCATTGTTTCAAGTATTGTTTCAAATTGTTGATAAATTTCTTCTTCTCACGCATCTTGTCTCGTGTTTTTATTTTCTGCCTTGCGTCGCGGTAACCCCCGTGTACTCGTCTCACGGTTCCCCTTTATCGCAGCTCCCTCCGGCCGCGTGTTCTGTGTTCCATCTGATGTTTGCACGTTAACATTTTTGACTTTTCAACACGCCAGGCGATGGACGAAGACTACCAAACTTACAACCGTGCTTTCAGAGGGCCATGCGCCATCACAAGCGATAAAAGCAATTAAATAGATAAAAGCGATTTCACAAGTGCTACCAGAAATGATCCAGCTACCATTTAGCAATTTTAGATCTCAGTTAAAAGGCCAGACTTACCAGTCTTAAGCCTGTCCGAGAAAGGTAGGCCATTCGAGTCCCTAGCTCTACTATAAAAAAACCGTATTTAGGCGTCGGTGCCTAGTCCCACCTCACCCTATATCAGTTCTCGGTTTGCCCACCATTTTCCACTTTCGTTTCGGACCCAATCTTCTTCGGGAATAAGCCCTAATTAACTATTCGGTACCCCCATTCATTCTGTTTTCACCCGCCCTCCTCCCTCGATTACCCTCGCGAGTCTTGAACACCGATTATCCCCTACTCGTCCCTGGAAGTCTGGCTCGGCCTATAATCACATACTACTACTACTACCGCTACTACCGCTACTACCGCTACTACCGCTACTACTGCTACTACTGCTACTACTTCTTTATTTAATCACGCTAGCCTCAACAACAAAAGCTGATTTCAATGAGGGGCGTCACACTGAATACATATACAAGTT
>JBAHVQ010231424.1:0-10244 GCA_036872915.1 Nanipora kamurai
CTAGAATTTTTGGATGTCCAATTCGAAATGCATTGTTTTTTTGCACAAACGGATAAAGAGATGTAAAATCTTTATAATGTATCTTCTCATTATCTTTAACAACAGAATATCAACAAATCGGTGATGTTCTCCCCCAAACATAGCATCTCGTGGTTTCAACGTTAGACAATGATTAAATCGATTTTTATATAGTGTAAAATCACAAGGTTTCAAACGTTTTTGTTTACGATAATCACATTCCCACATTTCAACAACTTTGAAATTACAAGAGCATAAATAATTTGTAATATGTTTTGTCCTTTCATGCAAGTTAAAAAAATATGTGCACTTAACCACATTGTAATCTGCAGGATCATAGCACATAGGACAACCATGATAAAAAAAACCGTGAAATTGATAGACAGTTCTTGTGTCTGGATCATATCCGTCAACGAAATATGGACCAATCTTCATTTCACCTAATACACATAAACATGATCGGAAAGTTGGCTTATCTTGTGCAATATCCGATAACCAAATTAATGCGATAAGACTTTGACATACTTCAGTTCTATACCCACCAGGAGGTATTACGCCTATTTTAATAATTTAGAAAATGTGCACGATAATAATGATACAATTCTGTACTAAACAAATACTCTGTCTTCGATTTTTCATCATGCCATTTTTCAAAATCAAGTAATTCACTTTCTGACATGGACTTAATATCGAAATATTTACGATCAACGATAACTTTGCAATAAGACATATAAAATAAATATGGGTGATATCCTTTACTAACATTCAAAATACCTAAACATTCTGGCAAACTGCTCAATTTCATTTGCATAAACAAATAACTATCCAATAAAGTTATACCGTATTCACACACGGTCAACATCATAATTTTATTACCATTCATTATAGTATTAACTTTTATATTTTTATTCAAAAAATATCACAATAAAAAAGTCAGGTCAAATCTAGAACCATTATGTGCTATTAAGGTTGTCTTACGATACCGTAATATAAATTCACATACATTTTCAGTAATACATAAATCATTGCGATGAACAACATACTGTCTCACACCACAACAAGTAACCTTAGCAACACTTCTACCTTCGTACACATCGGGCAAAGTGAAATTATTTAAGTACAGCGATTCATCCACTGTCATGTTTGGATTCTTATTAAATTCAATATTATGACATTTTTTACAGACTTGTTGTACAACACAATAGTAGGGTATCAAAACAGAACTATCATCTAATTTAGTTTCAAAATAAAAAAATATTTTATTATTATTTTCATTGAATTTTGTTGATTTTATAAAACAGAAATGCAGTTTTAACTTCATACCTTGACAATATTTGCAATACATTTTAGAACAATCATGATTAACACTTTTTTTACTAGTTATAAAAATAAAACGCAGTACAATTTTACAGCATGTCGAGCAAAACATGAAGTACGGACAAGGGGTTATCATAGAAGTTCTATTTTTCTGAGCATGAAAACATTTATTCGTTAAATGTTGTTCTAAACAATGTCGAGAAGAAAAATAGATTTTACAGTAAGAACATTGTACAGAAATAGAATGTAAATTGTCGTGTTGCCTATAACATTTTCCACAATTGGATGGCAAGGAGACACATGTATGTCTTTTTAATGATACCCTATCATATCTCATACATTTAACACAGAATCGTCTTCCTTTGTTCAAAAACACTCTAATATTAGTTACGAGATCGTAATGTTTTTCGTTTAACCATAAAGCAACTATACGATTTGTTAGAACAGTTAAATTGCCTTCTTTTATGCGTGAATCAAACACAATCATATTTTGATGTTGATCGGAAAAGAAAACAAGATGAAAATTACGTTCTTTTAAAAAACGTTCATAAATCGTCTGATAATGTCTACCACAAATTTCACTATTGACTTGTAAATTACATTGATGGTACACCTCAACAATCATTTGCTCATTAATTACATCATGTATAGTTTTTCCAATCAAAATATCGTTCCATAATTAATGTTATCTTGTGAAATAATACTAAGTAATAATGCAACAATGAAAAAACAATTTCTAACTGTAGGGTAATTACTATATTTTACTAAATAACACCCTTGTTTAATAGCCCTATTATACTTTTGAGCTACTACATTACAATCCCCTGCAGTTCACATCCCGCCACTATCATCCATACCTTGATCTAAATTACTATACAATCGTATATAACTTCGCACAGGTAGTCTCCCGCAGTTTTTAACACAACCGTGAGGAAAAGTGGTGATAACCAATTGTGTTTCAAACCCACTTTTAGGTATCGTTTGATGACTATTAACAAACTTTATGCATAAATGCAAATGTATGCATAAACGACCCCATCATGACTTCGTCAACACTTACAACTCCTTACGCTTACGTTAGTATTTATTACACAAACATCACCACAAAAAAACCAGAATGTAAATATACCTTAACCGATGATTGCAACAACATCACTATCTGCACAGAAATCTTTCAAGAATGTATTCGCGATTTCATTAATCTTGACGATAACTCTTTACATCTTTGACGATTTACCATTGCTGAACTACACAAACGTAAAGAAAGAATGATTTGCAATTATAATTTGATTGGACAACAACATCATGCAATCAATAAATTAAATGCTCTAATCAGTTATATTGAGAAGCACACAGAGAACTATCTCGGTATCAACTGTTGTTTGTCATGGTGCAATTAAAACCACGTTGCATACGACTCACCAAGAACAAAAAGAGATGTAAAAACCTGTGCACTTTCAAATCATCTTCTCTCTGGTATTGTCACTATAAGCGCGAATCACGTTGGTGCGTGTTATTCAGCAATTTCTTCATGATCTTTATTAAACTTATATTGGAATTCCTAGATAAATTACCTAGACAAGATGGCTTCAAGAAATAACCATCTCCGTTACCATCGCAAATCCAGTGCAGGTAATAAATATAATGTCGTGCAATGCAACAGAAAGACCAAAGAAGGGCATAGATGTAAAAAAAAACTGCACATACAAAGTCATGTTGGGTGCATCTAGCTTATAAAGATAATCTGCATATAAAACCATCAAACATACCTAACGCCAGCTTAGGACTATTCGCTTATAAAAAATGAATACCTGCTCACACAAATATTGGTAAGTATACAGGTCGACGACGAACCACTTCACAAATTCACAAACTATACAGTAATAGACCTGGTCTTTACGCTATTTGTAACTCACGTAACCAATGTATTGACGCAGGTAAAACAACATATGCAGCACCTCGTTATATAAACGATATAAGAAATACAGTTCATACGCGTAATATTTCACTTTACCCAAAATGCAGTAGTCGACGGTTTAGAGTGTTTGAGGAAACAGATCATGACATTCGACTACACGAAGAATTATATACGACTTATGGAGATAGATATTGGGATGACTTAGAACATTTTTACAAAACAACATCAAAAAATCCCTAGTTTTTTTTTTTTAATTGGTACCATGGCATCGTATAAGATAACTAATATAAACATGAAATATTTTTACCAAGATCATATTGATCCAACAAAAATAGTTCAACAATGCACGTTTAACTCTAACGCAGGTTATTTTGCTCGTAAAACAGTGTGGCACAATATACAAACTGTTACCTTTCACAAACAAAACAATGCAGGACTAGTGTTTTCAAATAGCGATCAAAATGCGTCTGAACTACAATATTTTCGCATCATACGTAAAATTAATATCACAATTACACCAAATATCAAAAATTTCGAATTGGGAATGTTCTACTGTACTCTTTGCATGGTTCATAAAGATCTCAAAACAGGCTATTACAAAGAAGAACATCAATTCATACATAATGCTAAAGTTCAACAAATAAATCAACTGAATATCAACTGGCACCACTTTTGCATTCCTTTACTACCAAACGAAGATATATACATTTGAAGGTATATCGTCGCATAAACTCACCATGTATCAATATTAATTGATACAAGGGGTATATTATATCAGATTTTAATGGGAGCAAAGATTATCTTTTTTGACCAAGCAGAAAACCACCTGTTTATTTACTTAATAAATGGGTCGCTCTCTGTCCGGTGAAGAAAAAGAAATACATCAGCTAACTAAATTATATATAGAAACCAACGAAATATAAATGTGGTGTCATTTAATACAATTCATGTTTGAAGACTCTCTTGTTTTAATCTAACAGGAAATTCCCATTAATTTATCATTTTTTATTCAATTAATGGGTTGTTTCTGTCGATTAACAAATAGAATTATACTACTAACAAAGCAATGGAATTATCTCAAAGAAATAAAATATACCAAACCCTCCTAAACGTTCAGTGACACTCGTAATTATCAACCGAAAACAAGATAACCACTAGATTTTGTGACCAAATTAACATAATTCAATGTGAATTTGGACGCAATCTCATAAATGTTATCTTAATGAGGTATACAATAACAAAACGCTATCAAGAAAAAAAAAGAAAACGATGCAAGATTAGTTTTTTCCGGTTTTTTGGCAACATTAACAAATATTATTAACATTGCTAAAATCTCGATAGAAACTTAATTGAACAACAAAAAAATCTTCACATGGACATCCAAATACGGAATATTTTATTCTGCTTATTTACAGCGCTAGTGCCACGTCACATTATTTTTATATGGCGTGACATTCATTGTCAATAAACAGCATATTATCAAAGACCATCTTCAAGAACCATTCAAGCAAGAACACGTATAAACGAAATGCTTGTTGGGGGATGTATTCATATGCACGTATTTTTTCATGTACATTTGTTTACATCTCTCGGACAATTATTTTCAATGCAAACCAAAAAAAAAGACTATAAGTATGAATGAAGACGATAACAGCAACAACAGACAAAAATACATGCGACATTTTCAAAAGATTTCAAATTGTCCACGTATATAATATTATAAGTGGGCTGTTTTAAATCCTTTTGAAATGCCACAAGCATTATCACCTCACAGAAGACAACTATGGAATACCAGAGGTCTCGTGTAAATCATTTTTTAATTTATTTCATCACTATGCTTGTGAATTCTATTTGTAAGTGTACTGATGGAATCAATTGAAAATCAAATTACAATCTTTCATCAAGGAAAAAAATTAGAACAACAATTTTTTTTTTTTTCCAATTTTATATAAATCTTAAAAAAATCACAATGTCAATTACATGTAAAAATGCAATAAATATTATGAAGATTAAACCAATGTTGCATCATTCTTGTATTTTAACACCTTTCAAAAACCCCAATTTTCATTGGAAAACATCATAATTCACATATTTCATACAAAAAATACAACAACATGTCCATTATATAAAATCGTTATCAGGATTCCTCAGAAAAATTCCAACGCCTCCTGCTAGAGATTCGACTCACATTCTCTACATTGAAGATTCCAATCACGTGAACAAGTGGCCGCTTCTGCTTCCAAATACGTCGCATTGTTCAAATGACTTGCTCGTAATATATCAAACCCCATAAATTGCTCGAAATCATGCACCATAGTATTATTAAATTCCACATAGACTAACATTTCCAAACTGCTCTCGGAATCTCGAGTGATATACAACCGTCTAACATTCGAGGGTTTTTTAAGCATGGGTTCACCAAAATCTTATTTATAATCAAGTCGTTTCATCGTACTTTTAACTTCCAAAAACAAGAAGAGGTCAAATCCATTTGTTCCTCGCGATCATCACCTTCCTTTTCTAAATGCATTGGTCGAACCGACGTTGACATTGTTGGACTTAATTTGCCAATTGATTGCAAATCTGTAAGAAAACGCTACTCAAAGTCATTACTTGATTCACACACACACACATCACACACACGCATGCATGCACGCACGCACGCACGCACGAAACAATCATTAAGACTTCCTATAAACCGGAAACCAGTTACCCCTGGAAATCTCATTTACATAAACCCAAACCAATTCAAGTCACATGGTATAATCCTCGATTCTGATTGGCCAATTACTAGTTACCAATCCCCCACACATTAAAAAAATCACTTTTATCAATCTACTACTTAGGTGAACAGTTCAGTGGCCAAAGTGAAGAGACAGGTCTGTTATCTTCGAATGATTCCATTTCAAGATTGAAAAGCAATTAGAACATTTAATGATTATTCCTTAAATATAGGGCTGTTGGTGTTACTTGATTGGCCTGAGTCCAGGCTAGTCCATTCCAACAATGCAACATTGTTGAATGAACGGCCAAGCTTTCCGACATTTGTTATTTGAACATGTTTGCTGGACAAAATGTTTGGAAAACAAATTTCGTACATTTGATTCAGCAAAAATTGTTCGTTGAATGGGTATGACAAACTGTCCCCACTGCTGGATCTAGAAATGTTCAATAGTTTGGCCAATACTTTAGCGTGTTTAAAGAAATTCTTCTCTCTCTCTCTTTCTCTCAAACAATGACCAAGACTCATGTTTACAAAGCATTTACTACGTATTTGCCTTAAAATGTTTGTAAATCATTTTCATATTTACTGTAAAGTATCAAGAGTCCATTTTTTTTGCACATTCAACAGAATTTCCAGAGTTAAGTTACTTTCTAAATTACCCTGGTCTTATTTTACACCCCAGTCAATAAGTTGTGAAAAGTTGAAGACAAAATGTTAACACATCTAATATAACAGTGTTATATTAAAACAAGTATCACATGACAATGTTTTATGACACCACAGCTTCAAAGCAAGTGCACATACATAGCATGTTAAAGTTTAAAAATTCTGCGAAAATGATAATATGGAATAAGCAATAACATTTGGTTATTTTTCATCTTAAACAATGACCAAGACCCATCTTCGCAAAACATTTACTACATATTTCCTTTAAGTTGTTATTTTAACGCATTTTCAGGTTTACCATAGAAGACACAGAATCCATTCTTGTAAACATTTAACAAAAGTTCAGTAGTTACTTAAATTGTTTTCTAAATGATCTTGGCCTTATTTCACATTCCAGTCAGCAAGTGTTGAAAAGTGAATGTTAAAGTGTTAAACCATTTAATGTATGAGTAAAAGAATGGAAAGTTTCATCGTGGAATGGTTTATATCACCACAGCTTCAAAACTACTGAACATACATGGATATAGAAATTTGAAAGCAATGTGGGAAAATGGAGATAAAGAATAATCGATTACTATTTGTCCCTTTTCATACAGGGCACATACCATAGTTGGCCTTTCTCAGGTATTTACAAAATATTTTCTTTACAACGTTTCTGGAAGACATTTTCAATTTGATCATTAAATATTGAAAGGTCTATAATGGTCGACATTCAACAAATTTTCACTAATTTATTGAAATTTTTTCATTCTATTTTATATAGCACAATGTCAAGAAACAAGTCCTTCATTCATAACTGCAACAATCACAATTATCAAAGTATTTTTCGATATTCACCATGACACCATGTATTAAATAATTTTAGCCAAATTCACTGGCACTGCATTATTTAGGATTTTTTTTTTCTCTTTTCCTTTACCCTTTATCCTCGACACGAACAGTGTCATCTTGAAATTCTTTGTCACGTACTAGCGAAAATTGTTCTTCCTCTTCCGATTCTATTTCTGTTAATTTTCGTCTTTTTGATTTCGAGCTACTTATGCTGCAATGAGGCTCCTTGTCTGAAGAGTCCAGAAGATGCAGTAAATTTGTTTTCTTCGATTTCTCAGCTGATTTGTATTGAGGTTTGGGTTTCGGCAAGCAAACCTCGTTGAAATATTTTAACAATGTTTTTGCAGTTGGATCGGATTTAAATTTCTCGGCATCACGGTCGTTGGCAAGCAGTCGATCAGCATAGTTATTGGGATTCTTCACAACGTTATGATGTATGCCTGAAGAAAACACACTTGCCCCAAGTTTGCACAAATGATAAAAAAACTCGTCTTGGCATTCATCTTCCTTATAAAATGCCTTCACAACTTGTTTCACGTCTGAACGACCTGCTTCAGAACAGGATTTCTGAGTTAATTTAAGTGTGTCCAGCATTGGCTTTGCACTTGACAATCGTTTCTTGACCTCTTCGAGTTTTCCAACATGGTCTCGGCAAGCTCGCTCGTACCGACATTAGGTCACAAAAGCCATTTGCAACATTTGCCATGTGGCTTTAGAAAATTAGAAGGAAAATGATTAAAATAACCCACTGCTTTCAGAGGAGGTTCACTTGAAGCTTCCTTCCTACTTTTATAGATAGTGAATGTACTAAATTAGATGGATTCCACGCAGTACAAACACAAGCCTAATTTAGCTTGCTTAACACAGCCGATTTAAACTACCTACAATAAAAGTACTCTTAATAAAAGCTTACCAGGAAATAACAAGAGCTATCTACTAATCTAATACAACATGAGCTACTAGCAACCAATAGAATACCAGTTCTAGTCCAAGAAGACCCCAAAGAGACATCTATCATGTAGCAACTGGCTGGCAGACAAACAAAATGGACGTTATATAACAAGGTGACATTTGACGATATTTTCCGGCGGAAAATTATGCCCGAACTTTTCGGCAAAACCGCGCATTTCAACAATTGTAAAACCGAAATCCACCAGGACTGTATTTGCAACAATGGTAAAGAGAGGAAGAGACTGGATCTAGGACAACATGATGACATTCTTTGTGCTAAACTTAGGCTCGAACTTTTTGTCAAGACCGCGCATTTCAATAATTGGAAAACCGAAAGCCACTAGGACCGCATTTGCAACAATGGTCCACCCGGGGAAGAGAGTGGATCAGAGAGAACATGATGACAGTTTTAGTGCGATTATCGTACAAAAAATCGGGCTCGAACTTTTTGTCTGAGCTGCGCATTTCAACAATTGGGAAACCGAAGGCCACTAAGAATCAATATGCAAAATTCATTTTTTATCATAGCTTCTTGAATGATATTACCAGGAAACTTTATGTAAGTATTTATGAGAATGTTATTTCCATCCTTTCTAACAGTCAAAGGACAAAATAGACGTCCTCTGAACAATTAGAAAAATAGAAACCTTTCTAGCTGCACTATCATGACAAATCTTCACTAAATTTACAACAACAAAAGTATTTAATTTCTTTTGCAAATGCAAAGCATTCATTTTTCATAATTAGATCAGTCAAATAAGTAAATACACCTGCATTAAGAAATAGAAAAAGACAACATTTGGCCTGCAGTATTAAACAAATCTTCAGATTTTTACCACAGACAAAACTTTCAATTTTCATCACAACTTATCAATAATATTACAATGGTATTTCATTGTTCCAAACAATTAGCCATTTGACTTTAACTTTTGATAAGTTATTTGCTGCAAAGTGAAATAAGGCCAACTTAATTTAGAAAAGAATTTAAGTAGCTACTGAACTTTTGTTAAATTTACACAAAAAAATGGACTCTTTCATGCTTTACGATAATCCAGAAAATACGTAGTAAATGTTTAGTAACGATGAGTCCTGGTCATTGGTTAAGATGAAAAATGCCCAAAGATTATTGATTTATTCCATATTATCAGTTTCCCACAGTGTTTTCAATTTTAACATGCCATGTATGTGCACTTGCTTTGAAGCTGTAGTCTCGTAAAACATTGTATCATGTGACTTTTCGATGTTTACACATGTTGTTTTAATATAACACTGTTACATTAGAAGTGTTAACATTTTGTCATTAATTTTTTACGACTTATCGAAGAGAATGCGAAATAAGGCCAGGGTAATATAGAACAAAACTTAACTCTTGAACTTTTGTCAAATGTGTGAAAAAAATGGACTCTTTGGTGCTTTACGATAACAATAAAAATGATTTACCAAAACATTTTAAAGCAAATATGTAGTAAATGTTTTGTAAAGATGAGCCTTGGTCATTGTTTAAGATGAAAAATGACAAATTTTATTACATTATTCCATATTGTCGTCTTGTAAAAGTATTTTTCAATTTTAATATGCCATCTTTGTGTAGTTGTTTTGCAGCTGTGGTCTCATACAAAGTTGTATGGCAAAGCTTTCCAACATTTGGAATTGTTATAATATCTTTTATGGTTAAATTTGATGTATTAACATTTTGCCATTAACTTTTCACAGCTTATAGACTGGAATCTGAAATAAGGGGAAGGTAATTTGAAAAAGAATTTAAGTAACTACTGAACTTTTCCTAAATGCGGACAAAAATGGACTCTTTCATGGTTT
>JBAHVQ010231435.1:0-10243 GCA_036872915.1 Nanipora kamurai
GGCATCAAAGGTGACTGTAAATAACAGTTACTTTCATCCTGCTCATCAGCACTACACTGATGAGGCCCAATAGGCCGGAATGGTTCCGTCTGTAGTTATATTTATACACTTAAAAACATATAACAGGCTCTGTTTTTATAGGATGACCCCGATTCAATAATTGAGTAAGAATGAATCGGCGACGTTTCTAACGCTAGTGACTGTTGGAGGAGATGAAATATGCAATCTTGATACAAATTTCCACTGCGCCTAAGGAGAAAAGCTGATGGACTTAGCAACCAAATATGGGGACATTTTTGTCCCCATTTTTGGAGGTGTACATTTTACCTCTTCTCTGTATTTAGCATCAAATATGGGGACATTTTTGTCCCAAAACGTTTTTGTCCCAAGAGGTCGTCAAAACGTTGGTACACAACATTCGTAGAAATCACTTAAAAAGAAAAACCAACAAGCACCATCCATACACGGAGTTGTAATTCTCTGATACTAGGACAGAACCAGCAACACAATTGGAAATATGTGCTCTTCGTCACGTCAGTAGGAAACTTAAGAAACACCGCTTACGGCAACCGCCATCGGATATTATTTATACTTCAGGATGACGTTGTTTATTTTTCTAAATCGTACTTTCGGGCTAGAGTCAAGACTGAGATTTTGCTGTCGTCTTTAGAACGTGAGTAAAAATGTTCCTATTTCAGGCCCGAAAACCAATTCCGTGATTATTGTATGTATCTTGGATGTACTGAAGTGTTTTTTCTTGTTACGTTGGAAAAGAATAAACGGAGATGTAAAGTTAAATTTGAAAAATTCTGTTCATTGAAAGTTGGCTTTAAACTTTATAGATCAACGACGATCGTCTCGAAGATAACATAGGTTCGTGGAGGTCGGTTATTCGTTTTCTCTTGTCGCAGGATAGTTTGTAAACAGTGAATTATCTAGAGTTTATATATTTACCAATTAAGAAGAAAATTAAAGTTCTGGTTATGACAAAATCGAACTTTAAGTTGCATTATTGTCAATTATTTGGTTATCATAATTCAGGAGAAAAAAATTATGAACTTCGAGTTAATATACATGACAATATTTGAGATTCCATTTCACAGTAAAACTGATCGACAAAGTCAAAACCAAAAAAATTACTCCAACAGAAGAGATCGGCCCTCTAAGAGAATCGTGTATGTGTGATTAGTACAAAATTTAAAAGAAGTACCCGACTCGTTGTAGTTACGAATCTAAGTTTCCATAGTTGTTTGTCCTAATTACCTATGATTCACTGGTAAGATAAGTTTGATTTATTCATCAGTTTCGTATACGTGACTTAATGGGCTGCAGTCTCTGGTGGCCTACTGATGTGATAAACTTGGGAGCTAAAGGCTAAAATTTCTAAAATAATTTCAATTTTTTGAATTCGATTGAAAGAAAATTTGGGCATTCGGACGATAATCATAAAAAGAGGGCAATCTCTATGGGCGTGATATACGAAAAACACTCCATACTATAATGATTTCCAACGCTACTTAAAAAATTATAAATTCTAATACTGTCTGATAGTGGGATTCAATTGACTTGACTGATTCGATTTACAAATTTTGGTTTATTTCTATATAAAAAAGATCCGTTCATTATAAGTATTCTGCTTTACAACAAGTAGAAGTTTCTGAGGACTTATACCAACGAGTGGACGCGTAGGGAAAAGTTCTCGTCCCCTTTGCGTCTTCATCTTATTTGACTGCGAACGGTCTACGTAACTAATTTTAACCCATTGACGACTATTCGTCATTATTTTTCAACTTAAAATTCCTCCTGTTACATTTATAAAGAGAAAGAATCTCCATGTGTTATTGACTACCAGTCATATCAATGTAGAATCTCGCAAGAAAATTGTTTTCTTGTTCTAAGATTACTTACAAGGTTTCAAGCTGTGTAAGATTTCCAAATAAATCTCGAGAAATGTTCTCAATTTTGTTGGAATAAAGAAACCTAGAAATAATAACAATAATAATTAGTTACTATTGCAATTTTTACAATAAAAAAAAAAAAAAAATTCCAGAATTGATGTCGAAACGATCTGTATCGAAAGGCAATTCATGCAAACACTATGAAGTATATAAAGGAAAAGAAGAATTATCTCGAGTTCACGATTGGTCAGATCAATAATAAATGTGCTCGTAAAATGACATTCTAATTCACATTACTGCAAGCTTTAGTAAGTTTTAGCCCACAAATATTTTTAAATAATCCTGGAGGAATGTTATCAACTTTTTTAGACTGAAAGCGATAATAAATTACTGTGATCCTTTCTGGAAATTAAAACACAAAATTCAGATTAAAGCGGGATTGATGTAGGAACCCTCTGAATTGAAGAATAGTGCTTAATCAACATGACAGCTAGCTGTTGAAGCATAAAGCTTTACGTCCTTTTTCGTAATTTTTACGTTCAATAAAAATAGTTTTTCAAGTTGTCTTGAAATGCTTTCAAATACAAAACTGTTGCTAGTAATTTTTCCCTCCTTTCTCTTCGCGACCGGTTCTGTTGTGTTGTGAAAGGAGATATCTGACTAGTCCACTGGTAATATAGTAGTGGTGGTTGAAGGGAGGGAGAAAGTCCGGGAAAGAAATCTTTTTCATAGACTTGCAAAATATTTATCTTAATAAGGACGTATAAGAGGGACGGTATTTTTATTCAATCTATGGTTTCTCTTATATGAATGGAAATTTCATTACAAGGTTAGGCAAAGTCAAAAAATACATTGATTCGAATGACTTGATGATCTCGCAAATATTTCATATAAGTTACAAAAAAAAAAATGCTGCTTAATTTGAACGATTAAAAAAGTAACTCTTAAATTTGCT
This sequence comes from Nanipora kamurai, assembly GCA_036872915.1. Classification (NCBI taxonomy): domain Eukaryota; kingdom Metazoa; phylum Cnidaria; class Anthozoa; order Scleralcyonacea; family Helioporidae; genus Nanipora; species Nanipora kamurai. The sequence continues at coordinate 2,854 of JBAHVQ010231435.1, forward strand.
ACCGTGGGTCACTGAAAAATGTTGATAGTATCAGGATTTTCGTTTGAAAAAGCGTTACTTAAATCACGCCCTTACTAATTTAAATGTCAGATAACATAGATTCTAATAGCTAAATATGTTCTTCTCGTGCACGGTTCGATGTTCGCGAGACACTGATCCAACTCGACTGCTGAATCGAAATTTTAAGATGTTTTTTCATTGACCGATGCTTTGTCGTTTGTGGTCGTTTGATGTGTGTAGATTTGGGTTGTGCATGTTCCCCAAGCTTATCAATTCAGAGACGTTATCTGAGGCCCGGACGGGTATTGAACCTCATAGCCCAGTGGTTAGAAGAACTCACTGGCGGACAGAGCGTTGCGGGTTCGGCTCCTGTCTTTGGCAAATAAACCTTTTTTAAATTTATGAGATTGAAGAGTATGCACAATTAATAATCAACGCTTATTCTAAATTTTCCACGTTTGCATCAATTTTGATACATCGTGCCGCGAGTATTAGACCAAATAACCCATATCGCGGTTTATGACAGCTATTTTGATTTGGGGAAACATCTTGCAGTAACGGTGGTTCATCACAAAATTAAGAAAAAAAATATCCACGGAATTACATTTAGCTTTAGATTATCTACAATGACTATTTTCCAGAATTTTGTGGTTTCAGGGTGTTTATCATGTACAAATATATAGCCTGTCTAAATCTAGGCAGGACTTTATTTGACTTTGGAAGATACAACGCATAATTTATGACAAAGAATGTAGGACTTGAAGTCACCGTAGCAAAAAAGATGGATGTTTATGTATTTTAATCAAAACAAATAGAACTATGGCTTTTCTTAGTTGTACACCTGCGCTCGGTTGTTCAAAATGCGATCTGATTAATCCAGTGAAATCTTTGTAGTTCAAATATTCATGAGATAGAAAAGGACGTCGAATGTTTTTATTCATATTTTTTTACAACTATTGAAATGTGTTCTAGAAAGTTTCAACAAAAATTATCAAGCGAAAAATAACAACAAAAGAGTGGATTAAATTTTAACCCAGGATTAGCTCTAATTGCATTTTGAACAACCGGACCTTGCTGTCTAGACAACGATATAATGGTAGAGTGCTGTGCCGGCAGTATTGAACGATATGTAGATAACCTAAAAGGCAATGAACCCCCGGAACTTAGGCACATAGAAACAAACGTTTCCAGCAAAGACTCTTCGGTCAACTTTAGTTTCTCTACACCATAGTTCCAGCAGTTTCCCCAACTTTTTGATTATCAGCAACCTGTTGTTTAGAGTTGGATTGTCTAAATCTAATTAACTTTCATACACGTTACCCAAAAGCATTATTCGTCATTATCGTTGCTGTGTAGTTGAATGCAACGACGTGTCACGGTACGAAGAAAAACTTATGAAATGAGGCTATGTTCCTGGTTCTTCGAAATTTTAGTTTTCTTCAAAAAAACGAAGGATCACAAAAATTACTGGAAAAACAAGTTGGAAAAAGTCTAGTTTACTTCAAAATCGCAAATTAAAAAGTGGTGCGCTCAGACCATTTCTAGCATGAAATGCCAACATATGGTGCTCCCTACTCGTCCTCCCTACTATGGGATTTCAACATCCCTTCTCCAGCAAAAGCATAGATGTGGCAGGCGCAGCCTACCATCCATGGAAACCCATTGTTCTGCCCTAAGCAGCAAACCAAATAAATTAATAGGCATTGGTTTAAACCAGAATGATAACAGATCAGATTATGTTGTGGTTACGTTAAGACCAATGATGATGTTTGAACACATTACTCGTGAATCTGTTATATTTCTTATTAGTTTCAAAACTACTAAAGATTAATAAATGGTATGAAAACATTTACAAATAATTTCTGGAAGCATGCTATACTGGAAAGGGCCTTCGTGAACCATGGCTAAATTTGGAAAACTGACTACTTGTCTGCTCAATGTAATTTATCTGAACATGGAAAAGACTGCAACAGCAAAAACCTACACTAGAATAAGATCGCATTATAGGTATGTCTCAGCTAAAGAGCTTAGAGCTTTAATTGTTCGGCCTGATCGAGAAAAATCTAAGAAAAGAACATAGCTGACAGTTTCCACCGCTACTATAAGCAGTGGAGGTGCATTATCGACTTCAGTCTATTCTTTAGAGACCTGCACTAGCCACCAAGTTTCTGCTTGGTGCTGGAGCAATTACAAACATCACCACACAGATAAGATTTTGATTGAAATTACTCCTAATTAGTCGGTCAATAACATGTGTTTCTCATACATATAGTGGTAGAGCAAGTGATCTTTTTATCTTGCAAGATAGTGTTTTCAAAGAATGCTTAAACAAAGCGATAAAAATTGCAGACCTTAAGTTTATGGTTCCCCTTACGAAAATTTCACATGATTTCCCATCTCTGATGTGACGTGAAGTTCTGTGAAAACATAAAATCGGGTGATCACATGCAAATATTAACATGTGAAAAACTTTCACGGGTTATCATTATTATATGAAATATTTTCACAGGTGAATATTAACATGTGGAACACTTTCTCATGTATTCACATGTGAATGCTAACATGTGAAACAATTTTAGACGTGACAACATAAGAATAGTGACATGTGAAATACTTTAACATACAGTGATTAACAGGTAAAAGACTTTCACAAGTGACCACTTGTGAATATTGTCATGTTAAGCACCTTCAGATGATGAAACTTTCTTCCTTCAATGTGAGACTCTTATATGTGCAAGACTTGTAGATGTAATCCTGTACCCAGTGCGCAAAGCGCACTGCTCGGGTGGAAGACCCGAGCAGGCGAGGGTACTAATTTCGACGTGCGGGTGCATTTACTCTGGTGATACCTAGCGAAACAAAATCTCGGATCATGTGGGTAAATATATTCGTATAAATCATCACCGGAGTAACATTGCTTTCTCGGCTCCTACTGATCAAATAATAATACATTATAGCTGTATTAAAATTAAAAGCTACTGTAAGAGAAACACTGACTAAAGAACCAAATCCTTAATTTACAAAGTCAAACGGAGAAATTGACTGTAACCATGAACGACTCGAGCTTGCATAATATGGTCGTCGCGATGGCTTTGAAATACGAGGTAATCCCATTTAACAAAATGAGAAGAATTTTGACCTGTTTTGTCCGTTGGAAATTTAACTAAAGTGGACGTGAAAGCAGAAGATATTTCACTCAGTCACTGCCAGAATAAACGTAAAGGAACGACACCAGACGCGTCACCAACAATAATTATGTTGTTGACGGATACTGTAAAGACATATCATGCGAAGAAATGCCTTAGAGACGAAACCACTGCAGACATTTACTCTTGATCTTGGAAAATAATAAAATATGCATTGTAGAACGCCTACCAAGAAGGAATGGAATGTCTTTAACACACGACAGGACTTAAAACAGCCCCGGAATTTCAGATTCGTATGGACCGTCAGTAGCAATGATCTACTCACGAAAAAGAAGCAAATTCACCTGTTGTGAACCCTAACACCACTAAGATGATTTAATATGTTTATCCTACATGTACATGTGTTAAAATATAACTGTTGTTCATGCAATAAAAATAATTTTGACATCCAAGTTTAACAATTCACCAGTACTACTGTAGACTTGCAATCTACTGTAAAGGTACCATTTCGATCCTGACTTAAACATAGCACAACAAAAGTATTTTGTTTTTACTCGTTTTTACTGTATTCCTCAGATTTTTAGGACAGAAGGTAAATCTCACAGTGCTATGGTTGTCCGCGCTCTTAATTCTAATATTGAGAGTTTGCAGTAAATGCTAATTTTTACTGGGCATCTGCAAATGCCAACAATATTTATAAACCATACGCTTTCTTGGATTTGATTGACAGATCGACATTGACTAAATTTTAAAGTTTTGAAAGAAATTTTCTACATTGTCCATTACTTGCAATTTTGTCAATTACTGACCGATTACAAAGAGCTATTAAGGATGGCTTCTGCGTGTACTCATATCTGATGAAACGTTTTAGATTTATCTAAAAATTTTGATGCAGCCAATCACCACATCCTCTTGCAGAAACGTGAGCTCTATCTACTAAGGGGTGAAGTGTACAATCGAGGATAACAGGAAACAATTTTGTTTCTTTAAAATGTGTAAAATCATAATTATTGAAAGTTTCATGTGGTGTTCATTGAGATTCAGTTTTTGGACATCACCTATTTTCTGTTACATGCAGTATCAGTGATAATCATTACTCTAAAAATCTTCTTATTTGATATCAACATTTTTCCATATGATTCAATTTTGTTTTAGAGTGACAAGAGTTTATTAACAATTAGAAGATACAGTAAATAAGATCATGTTCATCATTGGCTGTGTACAAAAAACTTCGTCCTTTAGTACCAGTCTAATTACAGTACATGTGCATTTTTGCCAAAATATATACCACTGGAGGTATACAATCCTGGAAGGAAGCTGTGCTGTAGTGTAGTCCCATGACTGTCAATACCAATGCTGAAAGGAACCTTTCAAGTGTAATCATCTAATTTATTTGATGATCTTCCCACAATGTAATATCGTGCAGTGATTTTAATCCGTTTATATGAGAAATAAAATATTTTTGAGATCTAAAACATCTCTTCTCCTTTGATTACTACAGCTTTTACCATCAGTCTATTTTCATATAGTTATAACGTTGGAATTTCTTTTCTTTATTTTTAACACAGATCTAAACCTACCATGTAGTCAGTTGCAATAAAGTCTTTATTATTATTATTATTATTATTATTATTATTGCTATGATTATTGACTAATGCCTTGACTGGTATTTAGTCTAGCTATTTTATGTTTATATTGTTTACTGTATTGTTAGCTTCTATTCCTCACATTTTTCCTTTTCTTTTTGTAAACTTATTTTAACTTAATCTTTTACCTTTTAGTTTACGAACCAACCATTTTTACACATACAGCACAAATTTACCGTAAATCAATTGAATTATTTTTCGTTTTTGCAAAAACGAAATTAACTTTTCAAACAGTTAACTTTTTCTGCTTCCCGATTATAGCTTATGTTTACCAGAGACAGGATGGTTACGTTGGCCAGGGCGTTGTTACGTAAAATGTATTTCTAATCTGAAACCATGATTTAGATCAGCGCATATGAGAGCATAAACTTGGATCGAAAATAATAATTTTGGATGTCACTGCGAGTGACGAACCACACCGGACAAGTAGAGAAAACTCTATTTGGCTGGGCTGCGAAAATAATTTAATTAATTTATTGACATACTTAGTCCATATCACTTATTTTCAGCAATTTACAACAGACTATCCTTGCTGGTTTTCATCCACAATAACTGCAAACTTATCCTGAATTATGTCTAATTTTACGATTTCCAAAACAGACCAAGTTTCTGCTACATTCTTAATGTGACTACATAAATTAACACATTTATCCTCTGTAGATACATGGACATTGGTAAGTTTGACTTGCCGGCCTAATTGCGATACTGTTAACCTAGTAACAATGTTGGAAACTGATAATAGCAAATATAAAAGTTTAAAAAATTATAGTGTCGTTTGTACCAATACTATAATCATTCCTTTTTGATTCCGTTCTGTAATTAATAAAACAAAATACACTTTCATTCACGATGGCCTTTGTGAAAAATTTGGCATCATTCGCAACATAAGAACTGCCGAAGTGCTCTAATAACCCATATCTTTCTTCCATTCCTATTTTCCATGGTTAAAATGCAGCCAAAAATGTTATGATTCTTTCTATCTTTTCCGGAGTTTTGTGGATTCTGCACAAATGTCAGAAATCCTAAATTGAAGAGATGCGACAAAAACGACCATGATAATGCTTACGATATTTTTTGAAAGAAAGATCCTTGCTACGTCATCAGTGACGGGAAAAACCAAAGAAGACCGGATTACTCTGTATCACGACAGGCTGAAACAAATTATATGTATGTTTTAAATTGATTAAAATCACGTTAGGTGACCCTTAAATGTTAGTTCCAGATGTATAATTTAATAAAATGGTTTAATTCACCTTTTGATTATATGTACCTGTATATGTGGATACATTCACACTATCTTGAATACTATTTTGTAAGGTAACTTGATAAACCTTCCATTGCCCAATTTGGTTTCATCAGGTAAAAAGCATTCCTTCCTAATAAGGTTATACACAGGCTAATCGTGTGCATGATTGCGTTGCGTATTTTTGGCTTGAGTTGAAAATCAGCCAAAATTCAGTAGCAATTTTGGCCCAGGCTGGAACACTAAGCCATTACCAATCTCCAATTTAAGGATATAAAGAATGAAACAAACTCTATATAGTGGTATCTTGCAAACTCAAGATTCGAGACTTCAGTGACAAGATCAGTCTGAAAAAGATCTTGTTAATTTTAACTCAAATCTTGAGTTTGAATGACGTTGTTAATTAGAGTTTGTTTTAGTATTTACAGAAACCTAAAGTAAGAGTGACTGTCTGAAGCCCGCACTTTTTTCTTTTTAACACATGTGGAATTACATTTTCCATTCTCTATTAATCTGGGAAGTATCAACATGTTGAAATTTTCACCTTGTTTGTCATGTACTCAAAATATCAATTTCTTAGGGATGTGTTCGTGAGGGGTTGTTGCATGAAGTATCACACTAGTACACAAGGCTTACAGTCCAGTAATCATTTCTTCACATTTACAGATTTATAAGACCAAATATCTAAAATGGCTGTCACTATGAAAGTCACATGTATATCTTCATTTTTAACATAAATATGTGTAGTGTAATTGGTATGATATTCATGACTTTTTCTCTTTTGAGATATTGTAGAGCACATGTATTGAAAAGAATCCCTGTTCCTACAACCACAATAGTCAAGGCAGCTATGGCACAGAAGTATGGTTTCCCAACATTATTTTTATAATTTAATTTATGTATTTTTTTTTATCTGATGTCTTTTGAAACATCAGCTAGTACTCCGTTTTATATATTGTTACGAACCGCGCAACAAGAACGGGTGAATTCAGCTATTTACGTTAAAAATAATTTTATTTATAAAGGAAAAGTTAAAAGGTATTAACAGAAGAAATTTTTTATCCTAAATAGTCTCTAAGAGAAGCTGAACTTATCTGTCTGCTGGCAGTTTTGTAAAGTCCACACGATAGACCAGTGTATGATTGAACATCGATCTCTTCCAGTTTTCCTTTTGGCTCTCCTTCTGGCTTCTTCAACAGTCTTCTTCAATAGCACACTTCGCCCAGTAGCACAACCTCTTTAAACTCACTACGCACTGACTCACTGACTGACTGACTCACAAAAAATAAGGGAGTCACCGAAGCGAAATCCCCAGGAGGCAATACTGCTACTAAGAGTGTGACAAAATATGACAC
>JBAHVQ010231457.1:0-10243 GCA_036872915.1 Nanipora kamurai
GTAGTTGTAGTGTTGATGTTGGTGCTGATATCGTTGGTAGTTGTAGTGTTGATGTTGGTGCTGATATCGTTGGTAGTTGTAGTGTTGATGTTGGTGCTGATGTCATTGTGGGTAGTTGTAGTGTTGATGTTGGCATTGGTTCTGGTATTGGTAGTGCTAAATATTGGTGCTGTTATTGTTGTTGGCACTGTGATCGTAGTCATTGTAATGGCCTTGGTGTTGGCGTTAGTGCTGGCACAGGTGTTAGTATAGTTGCAGGTACTGGTGTTGGTTTTTTTATTTGGTGCTGATGTAGGTGTTGTTGCTGGTGGTGCTCGTGGTGCTGATGGCACTCTTGTGGTTTTTCTTACTGTGGCTGTGCCAAACCTGTTTAGTTGGCTTATCAGTTAGGTAAATTAGCGAATGCCTGGATTTAATAAATTTTTTAAGAGTCTGAGTTTAATTTTTTCACATTTATAGTGGTTACAAACCACAGCTCGCAAACCTATTTAGGATCGGATGAAAAATAATTGGGGAGCCTTAATTTAACTTATAATGGTTAAAAAATGATTGCAAGATCTAATGAAACAATATTGGTAGTGTAGTACAACTCCATGAAACTTACTATGCAAACGGTCTTAAATACTTGATTTGCCATGATGATATAGAGTCCAGTTGGCGAGAACACCTTTAGGAACCATGCAAAATTAATCCAGCCCAAAGTTACAGCAATGGCTCCAGCCCCTATCTGTAGGTTGCTTTTCTGTTCGTTTGGTTGTATTACGTAAAGAATGGCACAGATGTACGTCGCCCATTCGATATAATTGTATTTGTCCATAAAATACTCCTTCCGATCAAGGGTAGTTAGCTGAATAAATTAAAAGAATCCGTGTCAATGGTCCAAGTAAGGTAAATTGGGATTAAATTTTCGTGTTTTTCTTTTCCATCGCTCCCTTGTTTTTTACAAAGTTCACACATTTTTTCTGGAATAGCTTTTTTTAGTTACAGTGAAAACTGGATTGAACTGTTTTGAGGGTATAAATAGTCAAGACGGCTGAACAGTCTGGTGTAAGTTGCCATATAATTAAGCAGTCTATTGAAGTGTATCTAAGACTTTGAATGGTAAAATTATCTAGTTATTATCTAATTATCTCAAATGGTAAATTTGTGGAACACGGCATAACTTTGTCTTTACACTTAACTCGGTGGAGATATGCAGCAAATAACAAATTTGTAAAACACTAAGTATATTTAATTCATATATACCGCTGTTAAAATCTTGTTGAAAAGTATACACAGGAATGAGTTAAAAATAAACAAGTCAAATGCTTCAATTGTAACCTTTCCCCCTTGGGAATAACCTAAAACCGAATATATTTAGCCCGATGGACGGCTTTTCACTGTAATTTTATCCCGATGATGACTGTATAGCCGAAAACGTTAGATTTTACCGTATTTTTAACTTATTTTACAGCAACTAAATTTTGCAGTATTTTTAACTTTTTCCTGTGTATACTTTTTAACACTAAGTATATTTATTTAACGGGTTAAAATGTTATCAATTACTTTTTTAAGTCATCATTCATGCATGGTAATCTCCAAGATCAGTATTAGTCATCTATACCTCCTTAAATGCATTTAAAATTCAATATCTTAAAAATTGATATAAACTAACGTTATTGTTGTTATCTTCGAGCAAATGGTTTTATGGTTTTTAATGCAAAAAGACTTTATCTTGAGCTGCTGCTAGATGTTATAGTAAAACGACTGGTTAGGAATGAAATGATCACATGGTTTGTTTTTAGGTTGCCCACTGGTTAATAGTGCATTCATAATAGTTGCTCCCTAGCAGAAAATTGTGACGTAAAGATGGGATTGAAGCCTGACCTGGTTTTCATCTTACTCTGCGTTTTGCTTTAAGGGGCAGATTACATGGAGACTTTTCTGCCCGGGTTCACGAAGAAACCACTTTAAAATAAAGTAAAGCTAACACCTTAGCTCACCATCTGAGTCTCGGTAGCTCAACGGTTAGAGCGTCTCACTGGTCATCAGAAGGTTGCGGGTTCGACTCCCTTCTAGGGTTAAGAAATCGTTTTCTGAGATAACGAGCTTGACGAACGTTCGCTAGTCGTCTCATACTTTCCAAGCTCCCACATGAACCAAGTTTGTGTTGGGCATTTAGTAACGTATAAGAGACTTAGTGGCTCATACTCATCTTGTCTGAGGTATCATAGTTCAGATATACGAACCGGCGGATTTTGCCAAGATTTCAAAGTACGAGTGCTTTAAAATGCACGAAGACTTTGAAATCCTGGTAAAGCCTGACGTCGCGTGGTACTTGAACTGACTTCTCGAACGAAAGAATCTGCACATTTCCAAACCACTAGTAGTTCAGAAATATTTCAAAGTCCAAGGACCTTGAAATGTTTCCAAACTATTAGTAGTCTGGAACTTCTTCCAGTTTCAAAACATGATTAAACATTAATTTCTTTTGTTTTTGGTTCACAAATTATTAATGACTTTGAGAAACTTACTTCAAGAAATTGCCTTTTACTGCCCGTGCTGTTAATCAGTCCGCTACCCTGTCCCATAGATTCTTAATTATCATGACAGAATGGCTGGGCAGCGCTGAACTACTGTTATAATTACTTCTTAAGAACCTGAGAGATTAGCTGGCTCATCATATTCGACTTAACTGTGATGCTCACATCAGCAAGTACCTTTACTAGGCATGCTGTCAATCAATGCAGTGTGTGATCATGGAACGCATTGTTACAAACCTGGATGATTTCTTTGAATATATTGAATAAGCTAGTAGCAACAGTTAAACTGGATAATGCGACGAATCCGGGTGATTTCAAATCGTACGAACCTAGAAACGAAAAGAAAAGAACTAATCGTTAGTGTCAACATATTTTTCATTTTCGCCCATATAATTACAGTCATTAACATCGTTGTCATGATTACCAGGTGATCTGATCACAACCAAAAGGTCTTGGACTAGCAGCCCAATGGAAATTCAGTTTCATATCTTTAATCAATTGTAACGTTCACGTGTGTTTTCAGTGAAACTGTTTGAAATATTGTGTCAGTATTTAGTAAAGGTATTTCCATTATGAATTTAAAAACAGAATTTGAGAGTTCATGAGATATTAAATAATTCAAAATTGAAAATGGATTTCCATTTGACAACTACTTCTAGCCCATTTTCGTGTTTCCAGATTGTCTGGAAATAGGATAGTTAAAACGCTTATTCATAGTGTTACCACTACTTTTTCGCCATGGTTACCCTAATGGTTATCGTTAGCAATATCATTATCGTTGTTATTGTTACGGTTATCCTTGCGGTTAACTTTATACTTACTATATCCATTATCGTTGCTAAAAATCTATAAAAGTATATTATATATATATATATATATAATATACTGTTAATATATAATTAATATTATATTATTATATAATATTATTATATAATATTATACTAATATATAATTACTATATAATCGATATTATATAGTATAATAGTTATATACTTTATAATATTGATTTTTATCGTTGCTAGTGTAACCTAAAAATATTACCTCTAGTCGGTCCGATCCCTCAAATATACGACATGAGTGTACTATGAAAACGTTTGTAATTTTCACATACTTCCTGTTCAAATTTCGGCTGGAAACAAAGTTGTTTGAGATCTGCATAAAAAATTGAGTTAAAAAAGTGGTTTTTTTTGCTCATGTAGTATGTCGCGGTTCATTACTGCACAATGTATAGGAAAATTTTTTTAGCAAGTTTAAGAAAAGTTTTTGAATCTTTTTTTCGATTTCTTCGGATCTTGATGAGTTAATGCGCAGCTTAAAACACGTAAAATAGCCATTCTTTGAATTCAAAATAATATTTAAGGTTCTAACATTTCGTTACATCTTGAAACATCATCAGAGAATGAACGAATATAATTATTACAGGTTATCATTTATGCGAACGTATAAATGTTATTTGAATTTTTGAGTTTGCAGTTTGATACTATTAAAGTCTTAGGCTAGCCTTCAGAAAGTTGCGGGTTCGAGTCCCGTCTGGAGCTCGGATTTTTTCTGGGTCCATGGCGTTCCACATTTTTATCAGAAGAAAATTTCCTACGACTGTATAAATGTTAGCCTGACTGATTGTAATGACCATTTATTTGTTAATGACTATGTGTTCATCCGGACCATTGTTCAAAACGAATTCATGTTTTTGTCTGACGTTTCGATTTCCGGTACGGAAACCATCTTCAAAGATGTGAATGATGACGGTTGGAAAAAATCTTTCAGGTTGGGTCGGCGATGCGTAAACTTGTTTGCCTGCGCGGGTATTGGTGGTGCGAATAATTCTGCTTCTTCGTTTATCTGTTCATATATAACTTGTAATAATATATATTCATCCATTTTCTAATCATGAAGTTGCGATCGAGATGCAACGAAACGTTAGCACACTAAATATTGCTTTGAATCGAAAGAAGGGTTTTTTTACGTGTATTATATTGGGCATTAATATTCATTTTGTGTTTCTGTTATCGTCATCGTTGTAGTCGTTAATATTCTTACTATTACCATTTTCAACACCGATATCTCAGTCGCCATCGTCACCGTCATCTTATGCCACATAATGCATATGAGCTACGTGCTACATACAATTAAAAAATTAAAGTAATGACGAAATAACAAAAAAAATTTTTTTCCATATTATCTAATTACAGAGCAACGCTTCCCTGGCGAAGCTCACAGCTTGTGTTATTCCTTACCTCGAGTTTGCAGCGCTGTGTACGTTATCAAGGAAATCAGAAATGTCATGTAAACCAAAATGTTAAAAATAATCCATAAATATACTTTCGGAGAACCCAGTTTCTCATTTAAGAACTTGACGACAACAGGATGGCCCAAGCACTCATCGCGTTCGTACTTAACCATGCTTTCGATAGCTTCAAGCTTCCCATTATCTAAGAAACACATTCATAGAATCAGTGGGCATCTTCAACAACGATACTTTAATTGCTCTAAGTTTTGACATTCGAATAAACACGCCGTATTTCAAGAAATGTTCCAACATATTAGTCAGTGTCAATCACTTCTAACACGATCGTGCACTACAATAAGCGAGTTTGTGACTCAATATGTTCTTTTAAAAAGAAAATGTGTTCTTCCCAATAGAAAAGGGTGTTCTCGACCAAATATTGAGAGAAAAGTAGTAAAGTTGTGGCCAGAACTCGTGTCCGTACATATATGTACATTGTGACCGCAAATCGATTTTCGAGGCATTTTGGAAATTAGAAAGTAATGCCAGGAAAACTAAGTTTCTGGAATCTCCAAACGCCAAACTTTAGAAAGAACCATATACTTTAGCAAAACATATTCCAGCATTCCTCAAATTTGATTGATTACCGTTTGCAGCCATAAGATCAAAACTGTTCAAACAAAATAAAAACTTCGGGCGCTATTGGGGGAAGAATAATAATCGGATGCAATTTTTGCAAGATCAAGAGCCAAATTGCTCGGACATTGAACTTGGCTAAAGGAAATAGAGTTTAAAATAATATAAAACAAAACATACTCCGAACAGCATTGTCGGCTGGTATTGGTTTTTGGACGAAATAGAGCTATGCACAGCATTTGTAAGACCGTACAAGACTTAACTAGAAACTTTAATCTCGATGATTATCGACTGTTAGTTTACGAATAAGTGAAGTTTTCTGCTCTAAACGCTCTGAAAAATCGCTTATGTAAAACATTCGTCATACAATAACAGCTCCTTTCACAATTCGCCATGATATATCTATCATTACATCATATAAATATCATATAGCGGTTTCAATTGTGTTTCGAAGTAACAGCAAAATTTATCGTTCGGTTGAATTAGTTGATTTTTGAAAAGGGCCAATCAAATTATAAAAAAACAAAGACTGGCCTATACCAAGGCTATTATGTCGACCTTTTGTCGTCGAGACAAGATGGCGTTGAAACAAGGTTGTCTTACCCGAGTCTGACCCAGACCTTTGATCAATTTTTAATTGAAAGCATTAGTTCAGATTTTTGGCGAAATGTTAGTCTAACACCCGCGTCAAATAACCTTTTTCCATCTCATCTACAAGAGCAAGTTTGGAGAAGATTGTATATAACTTATTCATTATTCAAGTCAACGAAGAAAGTATTCAAACTGAGACTGCGTATAGTATCATATTAAAACACCCAGATATTCCGTTTGACCTTCTGCCGTGGAGGAAAAATGCCAGACCTGGGAACGAGGTTGGGTGTTGACTTAGGAATTTCAGTTAGTGTACAGTATGTAAGAGTTTATCAATTGAACTAACAGCGTGAATTACGAAAACACAAACAAACACAATAGCGGCTGCCATAAACATCGCGCGTATTTCAAGCTTTAGCCAAACAGAACTGCGTCAAAGTTACCATTCTCCAGGGCTTTCTTAAAAGGTTTTTATATTGGAAGCAAACAAGATGGCCACGTGAGGTTTCGCTTACCCTCAAACTAGCCCATACGTGTGCTGACGCCATATTTATCAAAAAAGACCAGCAAAGGAGTTGTTCACCTTAAAATTAATTCTTTGTAAACATTGATGACTTTTTATACAATCGAATACGATCTTTGGTACGTTTAGGTACGGCCCACGAGACTACACGACGAGCGACTTTAACCATTTTTATCGCTTTTAGTCGCATTTCTTGCTGTCTTCGTTTATCATGTTGCAATGCCAACCAAAACCTGTACTACTTACTCCCTTTTCCTTGGATAGGAAAGAAATAATAAGTGACTTTCTTTTCCACTTCCATTTGCTCATATGAACTACTTCTTTCATAAGTTTCCTCATGAATACATTGTTCAAGAATGTCAACGGCAGCACTAGGAATATCTTCGACCAGTTTTGACATGAGACGATCGGGACCGAAATGTGAATCTTCCATTACCTGAAACGTGAACATATACATATCAAATTACATGTGAGAGGCCCGTAACTCGGAAGGGATCGGAAGCATCCGTCGATCCTCGCAGTGTGGTTCTGTAACACGCCCTCTATTGTGTAGATACGACCATTGATCTGTATATAACTGGATTGCGCATCGAGCCAAAAAACTAAAGCCCCCAGAAATAACGTTTTTGGAGAACCAAGATGGCCGCCACGAAGGAGTGGCCAGCTCAAAAACAGAGCACGATAAATTCAACTATCAAACAAACAACACTAAAGAAGGTGTAAGAAATTCAGCTTTTGTATTATTTGGTATTGCTAAATAATAAAACATATTATTTTCGGGATTTTAAATCAAAAGGCGACCCTTGAAATCAGTCAAAAATTTCAGTGGGAGTCTATTTTACTCCCTTTAAAAATAAATTGTTCGTCTAAACAAAGTCTTGAAGTGGATCCTTTACAACTTTGAAAAGTATCTCGTTGTTTTTGCCTTCTGTTCCCTGGCTGTTTAATTGAATTAGCCACTTTCTAATTACCATCTTAGCATCTCACCGTGGAAACAGGGATTTGCGCATTTTCTTTATTCCGTTAATTCTGTCTGTGGATGACTTGTATTGACTCATATCTTCCGTTCTCAAGATGACATGATTCTTCGGAATACTGTTTTATATAAGTAGTAAGGTGTTAAAAATTATTTTGGACAATACCGATCGGAGAGGATAGAATAACGGCACTACCTTTGTTAGCGGTCATAAAAACCTTTCTTTGTAACCGATGTATGCTGTTTTATTAACGAACCTCCTGCCTTTCAATTCTCACCTAAATTGATCACAACGAAGTTCTACTTAATTATATTTTCCTTATCTCTTTCTTTGAAAGGTACTACAGTAAACAAAGCGTTATGCCAAGCTTATCTTCATTTTCCATTAAATAAGGTTCAGAAACTTTTTCGCAAAAACTTTCCTCTCAGTGTGAAAAATGTATAGAGCAGTATCTTGATCAGAAACAAACCTAGCTATACGATAAATTAACATACATACCTCTTGAAGTTTATTTGGGCACTTGTCCTCCTTACAGAAGTTGATAATTTCCTTAACCGTGCCTTCCGCCATTTTGAAATATCCGAAAGCACAGTCCAGAAGATTAATCCGGTCCTTTTTATTGCTTGTCATTTGGGCTCCTTTATCTAGAAGAAGTTTCAGGATTTCTACGTTGCCCATAGCTGTTGCGCATCCGGCCGCCGTTTCACCAACATCGTTTGTCCAATCGATAATCTCAGGAAACCTCTCGATCAGAAATTTAACAGAAGAACATTTTCCAGCTATTACGGCATAGTGAAGAGCCGTACTATCATCAAATCTATTCAAACCAAGTAAAGTCGATGAGGAACTGATTGAAAACTTTTACCTGCGCACTCAGAAGGGACAATATCCCTAGGAATTTTTCCCCGGGGCGAGAACCCTGTGACGCGTTTCAGCAATGTTTAATAAGCGAGCAGCGTTGTTTTATCGGGTTTAAAACCATGAGGGCGTAGCTCAAGTGGTTTTTGACCTGATAAAACACGCTCTGCGAGATTATTGAACGACTTCAAAAAAGAACTCCCAAAAAGCGTGTCCTTGTGGAGTTCAAACAATGGTTCACATTGTCAGGGGAAAATATTAGCATATGAGAAAAACAAGCTCTGCCTTATCAGATATGAGTGCTTTATCAGACATGAAGTCCATGTACGTGACGTATTATCGGTGACTTGATAGGTTAAAAAGTTCATTAATTATTCATGAATTTTTGAAGCAAAATTCAAATCACGGTGTCCTGAAGAATCTCTTCTCCTACCCTCTAATTTAAATTTGTCTACGTGACACTAACTCTTACCTCAACAGACCAAAAACAAGCAACACAAAGAAAAAATCAACCGAAAACTTGAAAATAATGACACGGCTATAACGCTTGAACCATAACACTCTGGTTGCCCGATTCACTTCGCTGATTGGACAACGAGCTATGCTGTATCCAGTCCTTTACGAAGTACTTAATAAAACTACAGTATGATTAGCAAGATTTTCTTAGGGTGCGTTCGATTGATCCTATTCTGGAATAAGAATACTTGGAATAAAGCAGAGTACACGCTCGAATGAACTACTACTATAATTCCAGAGTATTCAAGGTAGCTATTCGGGAATATTCCGGAGTATATACTTACTCCGGAACAGGATCAATCAAACCCATGCTAAGACTTTAACAGTATTAAACTTCAATCATAAAGATAACACTGAAAAAGTACCGCGGGCGCGATAACTTGTTGGCGGGTAGGTGGACGCCATACGAAGTTAACCAAAAGTACAAAATACGAAGACTTAAGGCGCCAAACAAAAGTTGACAAGCCAGAGTTGGCGTGTGTGAACTTCGCAATAACAGTTGGCAGACAGGCTGCCAGACTGTTAATTCTGGCGTGTTCGCAAACAATTTCTGAGATGTTCCGCACACAAACTTGGGTTTGGCCGCCCGTGGTTTAACTCCGTTTTTCAAGAGCAATAGCATGAGTCGTAAAACTATTGTTATCAAACTTATTAATAATTCATGAGGATTCCTCAATTTACTAAGCTAAAATCATTCCAACTTCAAAAATAGTTTGAAAACACGGCTATTTAGACGCGTCCGTTTGATAAATAAGATAAAACATTCGCATCCGATCTGTATCTGATTTACAAGGCGAGCTGCAATTGCCTGCTCATGCTTTATCTATTACATAAGAACCCGACCAGGAAACGAGGCTATGAAGTTTGAAAAAACAACCGTAAGGAGAAATGAAACACTAAGAAATGTGGCAACCCCTTTAATATCAACACGTAGTAGAGTAAATGATCAGTTGGAATGGCACCTGTAGAACTTATTTTGATGACGTTTGGGAGTGTGCTCCTTTTACCAGATCACGTGCAGGCTACTGCCAAAACCCTTACTTAAAATATTCAGTTTTTGTTATCCTGATTGTGTAGATAACTTCATTTTAAGTCGTAAAGATGATGTAATAAAGAAAGTCGTATATTTTTTTTCGTGCAATGTGGATAGCTTCTTTCTGAGAGGTAAAGATGGTGTGAGTAAATCACATAGAATGGTCGTTTCCAGATTGTGCAATTCGATCACCTACATGTTTGCGGAATTTGATCGTCCAGGTTAGTGTAGTCTTGAGAAAGACTCCTGGAAGTGACTGACGTTTCGAGAGCCTTAGCGGCGGTCATCTTCAGAGTCAAAAGGAAAGTAAATGTCAGGTTCGCCTGTATTTGTATCTCAGATAAAAATACAGGCGAACCT
>JBAHVQ010231478.1:0-10242 GCA_036872915.1 Nanipora kamurai
TCTCACCGGTCATCAGAAGGTTGCGGGTTCGATTCCCGTCTAGGGCTCAGAAATCGTTTTTCCGAGAGAACGAGCTTGACAAACGTCCACTAGTCTGAGATTTACCAAGCTCCCACATGAACTAAGTCCATGTTCAGCTTTAAGTAATTAATATCCCCCCGATAAAACCTTTAGGGGATGAATTCCTCTGTCAGATAGCCAGGCATTAGGACATCACCTTTTAGGAGGAAATGAATGATGCGTTGCTTGTTTATAGTTATGAAATTTCCTTACCTGAAACTCTCAGTTTGAACAGCTGCTGTCCTTTCTCGACCGTATCTCCATCTTCAACCAGGAGCTCTTGGATTACACCAGCTGAGGGAGAACTAACAGGTAAGGCAGTCTGTGGAACAAAAATCCGAAATCACAGAACGGTTTCGTTATCTTCTGAACTTCAGACGAAAATCTAATACCAACAATGGATGCTAACCTGGGATCTTTGGTTTAACAGATCAGTTTTAAAGCTATGAGAGATGTAAGAGTTTAAAAATCTCACTGGGAACAAGGAAAACTGGGGTAATCTTGGTATTATAAACACATCACTAATCAGGGCCACCACAAACGACAGGGTGGTTATCTCTTCTCAACTGGGGGTTTTTTGTAGCTGGGAACGTAACAGAAAAGGCGGGGGGTGAGAACAATTTTATGATGAGGTTACCTTCTACCACAAAAATAATTCTTCTAAGAAAGTAGCTCCTATCAGAATAACTGTATATATACTTTGTAACTTACTTTGGGTACATAATGGAAGTGGGGGTTTTATGACAAGTAGTTTTCAGAAAAGCTGATATCTCCAGGGAGGGTATTTGAAAAGGGCCTTTCCACAGTTACATGAAACAATTTTTTAGACCTCTTGGTCATGAAATGAGCAAACCTACCTTGTCAGTCTCAATTTCTCCTACAACCTCATCCTCCTCAACCTTATCACCAACAGCTAAACCAGACAAATAATTAGAATGAAGACAAAAACTGCAGGATTCCTAAAGCATTTATTACAGGCACGTGGAAGCAGTCAAACAATGAGATATACTCATTACATCACCACAAATCAACAAATATTATTATAGGTCATAAGAAACACTTCAAAAAATTAATAAATAATACTTTTACATACTTGTTTCTTTTACAAACACCTTAGACATCCATCACATAACTCACATATCACACAATTTCAAAGAAAAAGATTCTCAGGAACGTAATCACATAATCAAGTTTGTGCATCACTTGATCTTTTTCAATGCCAAATCAAACCCTTATTAACCCATGATATTTAATTTCAAAGAATCTTGATGTTTCCCAAGATGAAATTGAAGGAAACAACAAGATTTTAGGGAGTGATTAAGTCTTGTCTTTCCACATAGGTCCAGTAAGGTAAGTGATTTGTTACACAGTATTGCCCCATTTTCGTATCGTGAAAACAAGTAGAAATGTTTAAAAACTTCTGAAAAAAGTTGCGAAAAGAACAAATTTCATGGGCAACATAAATAGTATATAATTGCATCACCCCGTCACAGTATCATGAAGTATTCAAATTGAAAACATATCTTCCACTGTTTGAGTCTCATCACATCAGCAAGTAGGAACATTCAAATTTTGCCTTTGACATTTTAAAAAGTATCTGTTTGCTTCCAACAACATTTTCAGCAAACCAACCAACTGAAAGTGCCCCTAGGTGAGGAAAAAACAGGGTTATATTACGACAGAAGTTATTCGATACCTTTCTCCCAGCGCATGTCACCTTCAGTAACTGAATCAGGAAAAGGTGGCGTTGATATAATTTTGATATCATCTTCTGCAAGATATTTTAAAAGACTCACTTTAATTTAATTATCTATAAACAAACTCCACAACAGAATGTGCAGTTATTAAGGACAGTTAAAGAGTTATTAGTGATTTGTAGATGATGGCTAATTTATAGACATCTACTGTCCAGGTGATCTGACCACAACCAGAACTAGTGGCACAATAGAAATCCAGTTGCATGTCTTTAATCAGTTGTAACATTTCATGTCTTTTGAGAATCTGTTTGAAACTTTGTGTCAGTATTCTACAAAGGCAAAGGCACTCCCATTAAGGGTTATAAACAACAGAATTTGGTATAGTTCATGAGATACTACAGACTCTTCAGATGACAGAAATACATCCAGATAATTGAGGTTACAAATATTAACAATTAAGTCATTCACAAAAAATGGGACCATCAGACAATGTCCAGATAATTTAAACTTGGAAATGAATTTCTATTTGACAACTAGTCCCAGTCCTCTTCTGTGCTTCCAGATCATCTGGATATCATTATGTAAAGTCACTGTATCTTCCTGGCATGTGTCAGTTGCATGTCAACTGTCAAGTAGTCATTTATATGCATAATCAGACCTCTGCACAAACAAACAAATGGACAAGTACTGTAAAATTACTTAAACCCATTGTTGACTGAGGGGTCTCCTTTTGAGGAGTAGAATCACCTGGTGTTAGACAGAGTAAAGAAATAAAAGGGGCCAGTCTTGGGCAGCCTGGTAAATAAATAATGGTAAACAAATGATGGTAAACAATGCATCTGTCTATTGTTTTAAAGAAACCAATCTTGGTGCATTTGAATAAATGAGAAAGAACCATCCTTTGTAAACATGGCCTTAACAAAATTAAAGGAACATGAGAAAGTGTTTTGGTCAACAAAGAGTGAAGTTGCCACTATTTTGTTTTTAGAAGAGGCAGTCTTGCAGCTCTGGTAGCCTCAGGTATAACTAGTACCAACAATCCTACCAGCACCAGTATACAGACAACCAAGAATTGACTGTCCATAATCAAATAAGAAAGGAGTATACTTACTTAACACTGATGAACAATGGAAATACCTAGCTTCTTCATATTTCTGTCTCACTGATGATGGAGAAAGTCTAATAAATTGAAACAAAAATTGTCACTTTGGTTATATCATATTTTACACCATAGAGATTCCAGTGAGAGTGCAATGAAAGAAATCCAAATATTTTATGGTATGTTAAATCTAAACTTCAAATTATGAGTACAATGAACTTGTTAAATCTGAATGCTAATCTGCATATAAACCATCTGAGTCGTTTTTCTTTGATTTTAGAGCAAAACATTCTAGAACTTTATAAGATATCACAAACTTGCTGACATTCTGCATGTATATTACCATAACGATTTGCTAAACCCAAAAAGCAGTCTCAATGAAAGGCTAAATTGCAGGACTTGAGTACCCTGGAGAATATGACAGGTAATGTGTTTTTCTAAAATGAAGAGTTTAAAGAAATTTTGCCATGAATCTGTCAAGAATTTTCTTCCATGTCATTTTGAAAAGTGACAAGCAGTTTTTCCTATTTTTCTTAAAATTTTATATTGCACTCTAGTAATTCAAACATTGACTACAAACCAACTTAACTCAATACTCACCTTCCTGGTGGAAGTCACGTCCACCAACAGTCTTTCTCAACTAAACTAACCTGGATGATCAACTTCCACAAACATGTCACAATTCTCCCAGGTTCAAACCATTTACTTTATAGAAAAATGGCTCTCCAACCACAAGTGTTCAAAATTTCCTGTCTAGTATGATGTTCGCTTCATTCAAATACCTTCAAGAATGTTGCACCCTTTACTTTGGTATTTGAATGTTTGCTTCATTCAAATACCTTCAAGAGCGTTGCACCCTTTACTGGGTGCTGTAGTCATTTGACAATTTGTTAATTTTACTCTGAGGATTTCACTCAAGAGGAAACCTCTCAAAAACCTGTCTGATAGAGTTAAAAAGCCTCAGCTTAGCATCAGTTTTCAAATACTCTTCAAAGTGTTTGTTTGATGGGTCTAACACTGCTACTTGTGTATATTATATTACATCACTACCAAGTTCATCAAGCCAATTATACTTCTAAATGAATGTATCAACTTGGGAAACATTCATGCCTAATCTTTCAACCTGAGGAAAGAAGCTGAATATTACAGCTGCGGTACATGAGATTTTTCCTTGAATCAATTAAGGGACAAGGGCTCACTTCTAGAATTTTACTCTGGCAAAGGTCAAACAATTATATTCATCACAGGGATAGAGCTGAGTGTTAAATGGTTAAAGCATGTTGCTCAAAGTAATCAGTCTGTAATATTTAGTTATGGCAGTTCCACTGTCTGCATCTTGTGTTAAGATAATAAGTACTACTACTTCTGTTATAAATAACAATGGTCTCAACAAGAGCCATGCCTGGTGGAAAGAGGAAAGGTGAACCAAGAAAGATATGAGATGTGCTTATAAGACTGAATTAAGAAAAGGATGTCAATAAGGATCTGGTATTGGATTGTGATCCTGCCACTATATTAAGATCCAGCAAACTCAAGTTAGCACCCCTAATAACTGTAAAATGTGGATGATAAAGACCTTGACATTTTAATAATCATGGCAAATATTTTAAATTAAGGCTTAAAATTAGTAAGAAAAAATTATTCTAAGTTAATGCGACTTCAACAATACACAGTTTTCTAATTAAATAATTTAATTTTAAATCAAACATCCAATCACATTTGAACAAACTATAAATAAACCGTATAATTATTTAGAAACTGTAAACATGGGTTTTGATTGAGCACCACAGTCTGATATCCTACACACCGAAAGATAAGACTTCTAGGAGGATAAAGCTAAAAATTAAACCGATAACCTTTATTTTTTGATGCAGGTAGGCGTTGCTTCCCACTAGATGGAAAGCCAATCCCCTGGTGGGTTGGTCTGTGCGTGTGCAATTATTTGCATTTATTTGAAATAGTGCAGATGACAGTAGATAACAGGAGCTGGAACTTCGTGAGATTGATTATCAAGTTTCGGTTGGTTTAATTAAAAACATGTACAATTTTCAACGACCAGTTGATACTGATATGAAATTATATAACTTACAGTGGAAAATTATGACTGCGAGGCCGTCGTCCAATTTGTAAGAGATAATAACCTATAAGAACAATTAACCAAGGCTCTGTACAATATTTTGAACGCATTTAATAACGGACACACAACTTGTTACGGGGTGCTAGCCGTCAGACTTACTTGGAACAGGATGGTAAGCTTCCTTTACCAAGCCGTAGCTCCTACACTGTGACAAAGACAATTGGACAAGACAAAACACATGAATATCAGGAATAAATCTGTCAAATGTCCACGAGAAAAAGACACTCACAGAAAAGCTACACGAAGTATTCCTTAGACTGGTTCTTTGTAAGATTTTAGATGCTCTTTGAAACAACATGTTAAGATGATACATACAGAGAGCACCCTAAAACTTTTGTTAAATGTATTAGCCTTGAAAATCATCTTGAACCCAGTCTCTAACTAAGCCACGCGACTTGAGACCTTTTGGTAAGTTTCTGGGAACTGACGCACCCAGGAAAGTCTAAAAGAAACTTATTCGTTGCGAGGAGGTCCGAGCAATGCTAATAAATTTTTGCCTTATGTCATACAGACAATTATCGATGTATCCTTTCCAATATTAAACGATTTTATCAACCGTTATTAATCCTTGGAATGTAAATCCTTCCAACAACGAACACAACAGGAACATTTTTACCACGCTATAATGCCCACAGATAACAATAAGATGGAAGGTATAAGAGAGTTTCAGCAACGTGGATCATCTGTTTTTTGTTATAAAGAACAAACGGGAGTGTTGAAAAGGTTTCACCAGCCAGGGACTGCGGCGTGTTATTTCAAGTAGGGGGCTAACGTTAGAAGTCAGTGGGACATTTAAACAACGATTCAAAATAATCATCAAAAGAAAATGAAGGTTCTATAGAAAACAATTAAAAGAATATAAAGGTCTTAAAAAACAATTTAAAAATTATTCCTGAGAAAAAAATCAATGTATCAAAGTTACTCCTGAGAAAAAGGGGGCCTAAAGCCCCCAGCCCCCCAGCTCTGCTGTCCCTGGTAAAGGTCAATAAGAGGCATACTTGTTATATCAGATGAAAGACGTCAGATTTAGTTTCCAAAACTAGTTGTGTGTAAAAAAAAAGTAAAAGAGTTAAGCTTAACTGACGTGCCCTTTTTTAATTCGTAAATTAACATCAAAAACGCTTATCTCTTGCCCCACGACATTTTCAAATATAATTCTGGTTTTAGTTTAATTTCAATCTTTTGGCTTTTCACACATCGGCAAAACTGCCAACGCAACTTTTACGTCAGTCTACCGAGTGGCAATTTATAAAAGTCGCTCGGATAAACCAGCAACAGTACACAGTTTTGCTGCAATATGAGAGTAGCAATCGTTGGCGCAGGTCCTTGTGGTCTTGCGTCGATTAAATGTTGTCTTGACGAAGGCCTCGAACCCGTTTGTTTTGAAAAGGGGACGGACCTTGGTGGACTATGGCGGTACGCGGCCGATGAAAAAGATCATGCTTGTGTCTACAGTTCTTGTGTCATGGTCACAAGCAAGGAGATGTCATGTTACAGGTAAATGTGGTAGAGTGATATTTAAGTCGTGAATGAGGTGCCGAGATAGCAAAAGAGAACTTAGTAAGAATAATGTGCCTCAGAGACAAATTTTAATGAAGTTCCCCGAGGGTGAAATAACGATCCAACAATTGAAACGGTTTTCCCCATCCAGAGATAAATAACGTCCATCTTCTAAGATAAAAATGTTTATCCAAGGTTGAGATTCACTTGTTTGACAAATGGCCAGTACATACGTATTAGCAATATTCCGGGAGGTTTCCACTTGATGAGTAAAATAGTCAGGCGTTAGACATAGTAAAATATATAAGTTGAGAAATTCCAACCGTATATCAGGTTTTTGTTGATAATTGGTATAAGACCGCCTACAAACTTTTCAAGGTGCCACTGGGAAAGGGTTTGGTAAGATGTCAAACACGAGGGAGATAGTTTGATCCCCAGCTGAGAAAAAACGAGACGAAGGTTCAAGGTGACGGTATTCAACGTCTTTGAACTCAAATTTGAACACCTTTCCTCTTGTTTTATTTATCATCGCAAAAGAATTGACATTTTAGGAAAAAATCAAGGCGAATTGAAAGTCGTTACTTTCAAAATTGCTGTAATTACTTAATTAGTCGAAACGTCGAATAAATTTAATATGTTGTCGATTTTCGGAGTTACCGTTGTTGTGTATTTTATTAAAACAGTCAGTGGTTCCCGCAATTTCGAATTGAAAGATAACTCTATTTATCTAAGTGTTGGTTGTGGTATTAAAACACCACTTGGTAATGATTTTCCTTTGCGTTTTTGTAATAATTGAGGAAAATGAGTTTTGAGAATATATCTCTTGAAGAGTCGTTCCTTCATTCGTTCGTCCGTCTGTCTGTTCGTTCGTTGGTTCATTCGTTAGTTTCTTGTTTTCACCTTCTTTTCCATCTTTTTTCTTTCGCGCAAACAGCGACTTCCCCGTTCCGAAAGATTATCCACTTTACCTACCACATTCTTCGGTTAAAAAATATCTGAATCTCTACGTTGACAACTTCAACCTTCGCCCGTACATTCGGTACAATGCCAAAATTCAGAAGATAATGAAAACTCGGGGACAGAACATGAAAGATCAGTGGAAGGTGACATACGAAAAACATCAAACACAAAATGCCAAAGGCGATAAAATAGTCTCAGAAGAGAGTACCGGAGATAGGAGTGTTTCGCAAACAGAAACATTTGACGCTGTGTTAAATTGTTCAGGACACCATTGGAAACCTAACGTTCCAAAGTTGATTGGTGCTGACAAATTTTTGGGTCAAATCATCCACAGCAGTTCCTATAAAGATACTCAAGACTTTCATGGGAAAAATATTCTAGTTATAGGTAAGTTTCATAGACGCAAATTCCTGATTAATTCTTTGTGTTCGGACATTCGGTTATTTCGGTCAATATCTGACTTTAACGTACAAACCTGTCTCGCTTTTAACTCAAATTGGGTTCGAAAGCTCCGGTTTTAGTTGTACTTTTACCAAGCACATCTAATCCTCGGCGAATGAGCTTTTACCCCGTGCAAATCAAAACCGTTATTGTGAAATAGCTGGTGCCTCAGCTAAAGAAATCAAGCAAATAACGAGAGAGGGATAACCTTGCAATAAACTTCTCATGAACCCAGTAAACTTCGTCTAATAAAAATCAAAGACGTTTGAATACCCGTCTCCCCTCGGTTGACAAGTTTAATTTTTCGACAGGAATCGGTGAATCCGGTGCAGCCATATCCAGTGAGCTCGGCCAGCTTGGTGGAAAGGTGTACTTGAGTACAAGACGAGGATCCTGGATCACATCCCGACTTCAACCATATGGTATTCCCAGTGACCAGTTCCTGTTACGACGCTTCTTCTTCGACTTGCCACGCTGGCTTCTCGACTGGACTTGTATGAAGCTTGTGAACCTACCCTATGACCACCATGATTTTGGATTACTGCCGAAAAATAGCTACTTAGAGCAACCTCCAGTAGTTAATGACTATCTCCCGTACAAGATTCTAAGTGGTTCAGTTCTGATCAAGCCCAACATTGTTCGGTTAACGGACAAAGGTAAAGCATTGGTGCGTTGTTACTAAAGGGGGATTTAGAATTGATTTCCATGAAACAAATTAGAAAGCAATCAATCGACACGAAATTGAAACAAAAAGTTAGCTTGTAATACAACTGCTGAAAAATCGCGGAACAGATTTTGTCAGACAAAACGCAAAACATGTCGAGCTGGAAATGACAAAATGGAAAACGATACAGAACGCAAAAGAGGCAAAACAAAAACGACAGGTTAATTTCTACCCAACAACGCGACACAGGATTTGTCGGTCTTAACGCACGGAAATAAAACGACAGCCGCATTTGTTGATTGTTTAAATCTGAAGTTTGATTTAGTCCCCCTCTTATTGATATTTCGTTTCTCTTTTTGAGTTTCCTTGTTTCCTACGTAAACATGTTTTTGGCCAGTCGACTACAACGATAAGCAACTCGTCTCTTTCCTGTCTAGACGCCCATTTTGAAGACGGTTCAGTCGCTGAAAACCTTGACGTAGTAATTCTCGCTACCGGTTACAACCACGACTTTCCTTTCCTGGAAGACGGATGTATCGAATTTAAAGATAAGTCGCCGATTCTTTACAAGCATATGTTTCCGGTGGAAGAGAACCCAACACTCGCGTTCATTGGCTGTCTCAAGTCCGTGGGCTGCATATTTTCTGTAGCTGAAATCCAAGCACGGCTGGCTACACGCGTTTTTAAGGGTGTTGTCAGATTACCAAGCGTAGAAGAAATGGAACGAAATATAAGAATGAAAATGGAAACCAAAAAAGCAGAGACTTACGACCCTAAGAAACACGCTACCATGGTAAGTCAGTATCCGATAAAGGGGAGAGCAATTTGGAAAACAGCCAGGGGACTCAGTGACCGAAACTTTGAGGGTACGCACTTTAGATGGTACAGACTGAATAAAGATTACTTATCCGTGATTCGTAATAGTGGCGGCATGCACGTATTGCTTGGTTCTGCAGGTCTTAATACTTAAGATATTCACGTGACTAAGCCTCATTCTAATTTCCTCACAGGTGTTCTCCATTCCTTACTGCAACGAGCTGGCGGACATGGTTGGATGCAAGCCTCGTTTGGGTGCACTTCTGTTCTCTGATCCCCTATTGGCCTATCGTTGTTACTTCGGCCCGTGCTCCCCTCCGCAGTATCGACTGACGGGCCCAGGAGCTTGGGACGGAGCAAGAAAGGCAATCATGGAATTACCTGAAAGAAATGTCTACCAAATGAAGAAAAAGGGAGCTACACAAATTGGTCCTTTTAAATTTGTTCTTTTAATCGCAGTTGCGGTATTCTTCATGACTTTTTTTCATATTCTTAATTAACCAGGCGAAATAGTTCCGTTTTTAATAAAGTCAATAAAGTCAAAGTCAATATGTTTTTATGTTATACAGAAATAGTTTAAGACTGTAAATGCTATTCACAACTTTAATACAAATAGCACTACTCAGCAAATTGCGCGAAATATCGCCGTATCAATTATGAGCCAAAACCAAAGAAGACCATAAGAATCAAAAACATATTTAATAGCGAACGTTTCGTCGCTGCACGCTACAGTGCCAGTAGGACATTACAGTCAGATATATAAATAGTATGACGTATATCTCACTGTAATGTTATGTAATAGATAAAGCATGAGCAGCCGATCTGTATCTGATTTACAAGGCGAGCTGCAAGCGAGCCGTAGTAAATC
>JBAHVQ010231489.1:0-10240 GCA_036872915.1 Nanipora kamurai
TTTTTCTATTCATACAGAGCACATTTTAATCAATCTTAATTACAGTATAGAGAAGTCGAGTGAAATTGGAGCAATACGTTTGTTAATCAAGTGCCATGCACACTGCACTTCAAGGGACACAAGAAATTCATTAACATTTTGAAGAAGGAGTTAATGAGTAAGGCTTTATGAAAATACAGTGCACTGTAATTAAATGAAGCCTGAACTGGACTGACATGTTTGGTGTAGTGTAAAATGACTTCATAACAAATTCAATGTTTAAAACTATGATGCACTGTTTTGTTTTGTCAGGTATTGACAGACATGGTTCGAGTAGAAAAGGACCTTAAGGGAAACAAAAATTGCTTTGAGTTAGCGGGAGGTACGAGTTATAGAGGGTTCAAGTTACCGAGGGTAAAATTACTGTTAATGTTTTTCAGAAATCAAGAGGAAATCAATTTTCGTTCGAGTTAGTGGGAGTTGACTGTATTTAGAAAATATAAACGACCCCTTTGCTCTGTATCAAACATTACGCTGTCAGGGTTCATGTAATGCTTAACGTGCTTATTAAGATTAATCGCGGCCCCTTCTTCTTTTGCCGCATTAACCGAAAAAATATTCTGCTTGTATGACGGGATATACAGCGCATTATTCAATATCACATCTTATTATACTCTCACATATAACTGACCAATCACGAGTCTTTAATAGGGTCACGTGACTGTCCGACATTTTACGATGTAGGACAGACACCTATTGGGCAGTTGCGTTCGCAAGTTTATTTAAAGATGGAGCCAGATGAAAAAAGAGCATGTTTGTCCATCAGAAAGACTGAAGATGATTTAAATATGCTTTTGGATATGAAAGAGTCTAAGAACACCAAGAAAGCCACAGTCAGCTGTATGGAACGACAAAAAACTTGAATGTTTTGAAAATTTTCCCGCCGAAGAGCTAGCGAGTACGCTCAAATTTGTCTATGCCAAACTTACAACAAAAGGATGAGAACTTTACAAGAAATCTTCATTGAATTGTATTCGTGAAGGTATTGCTAGATACCTAAAGAGAGAAAGAAACATTGACATTATTGAAAACCCTGTGTTTGATTCAGCTAACAATGTTTTCCGTGTTAAACACACAGACTCAAGTTATTATTTCAATCACATTTTTACATATACATAAATGATCAAAGATTATTACAGAATATAGAGTAATGAATTAAATTAGTTCTCATCAATCGGTATGCACGTGGTGCACTTCCGAGTTTTCTTATCTCGTTATGACAGTTCCGTTAGGCTGTTTTACATATTTCATTACAATAATTAACTTACAGAATATCAGAGCACAATATTCTAACACATTTAGAACTGTTTTGATTTATAGGCCATCTAGTGTTAGCCTGGGCACCTAAAAGCAATAAACAAAAGCTTCTGTAGATTGACCAATATACTCTTCCCTATCTTTGTAAACCCATTAGAATTGTCTGGTACATATCTCTTATCTGGATGCATACTGTTTTTATAAAGGTAATACATAACAACTTTTGGACCAACAAATAAATTTCTGTGTATGTGCTCTATTTTACCATAGAAATTATCAGCACCAAATTCTTTTGGTATCCTACACATTTCCTCTAGTGTTCTTTTCGTGGTAAAATATAAATGGAATCTCATAAGATGTTATTACTGGGTGAACAATATCATAATCAAGAACGTATGTTGGGTAATTATCAGATATTCTTGTTGTTCCATGAATAATGTACCTAAAATTGGATCTTTTCATCTTTTGTATAGTTCTGGTTGTATGGTTGTACCCACTCTGCCAATCCTGATAGAGTATTTTCGTGCTCTATACACCGTAGTGTTTGGCTTGACAAAAAAATTGGTATTGGCCATGACTATTATAGCCTCGTTAACTCTTTAATCATCTTTAAAAGGCCTTAATAGTATTCTTTCTATTTAGAATTCTAATGAGGCCGTTTGTTTTCGTTTTGTTTCGCAGCCTTATTAGTGTTCTCGATGTGTAAAATACTAATAAAATATACATGAAACAAGTCTCAAAACGTCAGTGCCTGGTTTATTTATCATTTGGCAGTTCACAACCCATAAGCCGTTTTCATTTGGTAATAATACTAAAAATAATAACACAACAACTGACAAGTATTAGTAAGCCTTACAGAGATAACATAAGTGATCTGACCACATTTTATAACTCTCACAGAAATGACATGAAAATAATAATTGATGACTATTTGAATGGTGTTGAAAAAGAAGCACAAAAAGATATGGTTATCGCCTATGCCAACAAGTCCTTGAATGCTGTTGAACAACAATATTCACAAACAGAATGGGAAGTGCTTATTGTTGCCTGGGGTTGTAATAGTTTCTGCCTTTATCTCCGATCAAACCCCACCGGCAAGAATTGCAAACTGGATACTTAAGCTGCAGAATTACAATTACACTTTAACTTATCATGAAGGAAAGAACAATCCAGCTGACTACATGTCACATCATACAACAGACTGTATTACTGACAGCGACAAAGTATCCAGTTCAGCTGGATGCTACATTTATAATTAGCCGCTCTCGCAGTTGGTGCAATTGAAGAGGCATCAAAAGCTGATCAAACAGTACAAAGCCTGGCATAAATTTAACAGCCTGGATGGTGATCTTTGAGCTCTGGAGATATTCACATCAGTTCAACACAAGCTCGGTGTGTCCAACAATGATGATTGTATACTTCGAGACTCATGAATTGTTGTTCCATCACGACTTCAAGCCCAAGTTATCAACCTAGCCCATGAAGGCCACCAAGGTCTCGTCAAACCTGAAGCTCTTCTTAGAGAAAAGGTCTGGTTTCCATTAATTGACAAGATGGCTGAATGTTTAGTAAAAAACTGTATTCCATGCAAATCACTCCAGATGTCCAAACTTGCTGACAAGAAGTAAGCAGACTTTTGCAATGTCGGTCCCAATCATTTTCTCGTTGTTATGGAGGATTACTCAAGTTATCCAGAAGTGCATGTCCTTCAGTCAACCACTGCAAAGGCCGTTATTCCATACCTCGATTGAATATTTTCCACTCTTGGAATACTTATTCTAGTTCAATCAGACAATGGACCGCCCTTTAACAGTGCAGACTTCAGCCAGTTTGTCAAATACCTTGGATTTAAGAATCGTAAAATTACAACTTGTAGGCCAGAAGCAAATTGCAGAATTGAACAATCTCTTAAGAAAGAGCCCTTCAGACAGCTGTTGTCTGGAAACAAGAATTATATGGTTTCCTGTGCAATTATTGTGCCACAACACCTCACATACCACCCGTCAGGATGACTACCTCAGTCACCGAAGCCCAAGTCTTATTGTTCGACGATGAAACTATGCGAAAGAAAGACAATGAAGCTAAGAAGAAAATGAAAGATTTACACCAAAAAAAACTAGGAAAACAACAGAGAATATCATTAAACAAGGGAAAACCGTTTTAGTCCAGCATGATCCACAACAGTCCAATGTGTCTTTTGACATCAAAAAGTTGGAACCGGGGATTACCACTGTCAGATGTGCTGGAAAGGGATGCCAACACCGTTGTTGACGTTTGCGCCTGGATTACCCTCAAAGATGTGGAAGAGACCATACTATCCAAAGGCAAGACACTCCGTAAACAAGAAGCGTTACTTACGGTAATTCGTGTTGTGGGAAAGTGACATAGCACAGATAATGGTGCAGTCCGTCTACCACATTTCAAGAATTGTTGTTTGACAATTTGACCATTCAAAGTATCTGACCGAGAACAAGCTGTCCAATATCCAACCTACCAATACTTGTATTGATAGGGAGGACAGTGAGGTGGCTGGGTTACCAAACACGCAGAAAGTTGATTGCCCTGCCGAAGGAGTATTGTCACTGCAACGGTTCTTATCCTGTAAGAAATGTCAAACAAAATCGGTGCTCCATGCAACAAAGAATTTCGTCAAGTGTACTGAGTGCGGTCTAGCCCAGTTGAAATCCAAGCGCGACCAGCATCTTATGGCAAACATTATATTTAACAAAGCAGGAACTACAGTCTCTTTGCCTCTGTTCAATGACAAGTTAAAACAGCTGCACGACATTTACAAGCACCAAACGAATGCAAAAGAAAACTTTGACATTGTTGATGATGACACACTCGTGGAAGCTATGGTATATTACAAAGGAAAAAAACAACAAAACTAAATGAAAGACAAGTAAGAACAAATACATTATATCCTATTTTGTTCTGTTAAGATATATTCTGTTCTGTTGTTATTTTTGGTAAAATGTTGCCAACTTTTTAGCACTAATTATAAATGCTAATAAATGCTAATAAAAAACGGATCTCTTTACTCATTTTCTAGATCAAAAAACTGTATTGTGTCCTTGTGCATTATTTTTTTTTTTCTTTTATTAACTTAAAATACCTGCAGCAATCTCTACCTTCTAGGTAGTCTAGTTACTGTAGAAAATATGGTGCTCAAGTAAATTTTCCCCCGTTTTAGTATAATTATTGTATATTTAATAAAGAGCTGTTATCTAAAAATGTAAACTAAGTTTAGGAACAAAGAGTAATTTGCACTCTGCCATCTTGTTGATTTTGGCGGATAAAAAATAACTGAAAATTTGAGTTGACACTTCTTGGTAGTTGAAGGTAATAATAAGTTATGAAGCACTACCAAACCACTGAATTGATACAATGAGATAAAAGTAGAGTGCTGTGTCGGCAGTATTGAATGGCTTGCTGATAGTCAAAATATTTGGGAAACTGCCGTAGCTTAAGAATGGTTAAAGTGACGTTTCACTCCGGACCTTCGCTTGAAACGTCAGGTAAACTATTCTTAAGTTCTGGCAGTTTCCCAAATCTTTTGATTATCCACTGAACTAATAGTTTACATAGTTTTTTTGAAGAATTGGTGAGTTTCTAGCCATTTTTGGAAAGTTTTTTTTTTGAATAAATAAGTTCAAAGTTCTTTTTTGTTTTAGTTTTTCGATCAGAAACAGATCCCTCAAATGGCTGAACAATCAACAACTAAGGCCAAATCACCATATGTATATTTTTAAGCGTTAAAATAATAGAATGTAGGATTACTATGATAGTAATCGAAATTCACAAGGTTTCCTTTTCTCATATGCTAATGTTATGCTAAATATATGTAAGGTTAATGACCTTTATCCTGTTTATTATTTATTTGGTTTTGACAATTGACATATCAAGTTATTGCAATTGAATGGTGACACCTATTAAGAAATATCTCAAAACGTGCAACTGTAAGCTCCACCTGGGAAAAAGCAGGGGTTTATGAGGAGATAAATGTGCCAGAGTTTTAAAGATATATTACTGTAGTTTCGTAACAGCACAATAGTAGTCAGACATTTCAAATAAACGACAAATTTTTAATAGTATACATGTTTCGGCATACTTATGCCGAAACATGTATACTATTAAATATGTATACATTTATACATATATACAACATGTATACTATTATGCTTAAGATGGCATAAGTATGCCGAAACATGTATACTATTAAAAAATTTGTCGTTTATTTGAAAGATATATTAGCTATGCCTCAGTATGACGATTGAGCCATTTCATTTATTATCCACTTCCTCCTATTGATGAACTTTACTGAAGGTGACTCAAAAGTGGTTCTTGATTCAAAAGTGGTTCAGTATTCTTTGATCTCTGCAATTTTACTAATCTTATTTATAGGGTAGTGTGGATATTAAATGGAATGGCCCATTGTGAAGGGATTACAAGAATGTAGAAGATTTACTTTGTTTAATTTCCCAGAGTGCAGAGCTTACAAATGACTACTATTTTTACTTTTTTGTAGTAATTGTTTTGTAATGAAGTGGACAACAGATCATGATGTAGAATTTTGAAGAGAAGTGTTGGTTTCCAAGCTGTTTCAAACAAAGAAGAAGTCCATAGAAAGGGGGCAGGTGTGGGAATCCATTGCTACAAATCTTGAAAAATTGGAGTACCCTTCCTTTCATGTTGACCAACGTTCAGTAAGGGACAGGTTGCGTAAATTACTTCTGCAATTCTGAAAGAAGGAGAAGCAAGAAATGAGTGCAAGTGGAATATCACAAGAACAATCTGAGCTTGATTCTTTCTTGGAAGAAATAGATGCTCTTTATTTTACTCTGTCTGATGCCAGAACTTTCACTAACAATTTCTTTGACAACTAAATATCACTATGAGAAGTAATTCTCTAAAGTAGGGGGGTCCAACTGAAAAAAATTAGAAGTAAGGTTTCCCTGCAAACAAGTAAGTGCATTCCTTGAAAGAGGACCAACCATGTACATCTTTCCAACACTGCTTAATCCAATTCTTAAGTTCTTTTTAAAGTCAAGGAACTTAAAATAGTTGCAAATGTCTCCGAAAATCCATTCAACTGACACTCTGGCAGCACTCATTGACTTGTTAAATTCGCTCATTGCAGGTGTTAGATGTTCACGTCTGTATGGTGCTTGTAAGTGAACTCGCAAAGGATAAGCCAGGTCCCTGTATAAATACACAGGTTGATCATTCACAAAAGCATGTTGTTCCAAGTCGTTTAAAAGACCAGAGTCCACTAGCATCGCAGCATCATGTCTCCTTCCTTCTACAGTATAATAATCACTATTTTTTTTTTAAGGTACAGAAGCAACACTGATTTGAATATCTACTTAACACTGTTTACCAATCAGTCAATAATAACTTTTCCTCTACTAGAATTTATTAGCCCACATTGTTCAACCAATTACAGTAAGTTACAATGTGCCTGTTATTTTTTCACCATGATTTTGAAAGATCAACTCGAGAACAGTGTTGGTGATCCTGCTCAGCTCAGGTACAGGTCGGCCAAACTGTGGTGCTAAATTGCTGAACCTACAAGGGTAGGCAAATCGACAAAGAACAATCCATAGCGCCTCGATACCTCCACAGACCGTGTTCCCTGTTCACATATAAACTTCTCTGGTAAGTTCAACACTCGAGCTAGTATAGGTATTTCATTCTTCTTAAATCGAAAATTGACACAACACTCTTCCTCGTTCACCCCTTCATATGCAAAACTTGGGTACTCGTAGAATGGCAGCTCTGAATTTCCTGAATAACAACAGTCTTATAATGCCAGAAACTCTTCGTCATCTACTAGAGAAGAGCCATACACCACGATAAGAGGATCTGTAGCTTTTCAAAAAGAAGCCATATTTTTACATGGTGTCGCTCGGAAATCTTAATGAACCCTGGCGGCTGTTCGCGAATGCATCGTACATTAACTCGAAGTCTGGCGGAACCCCTCCGGGTGTGTACTGTTGGACGTTATAAGAATTAACTTCATCATTCATGCAAAACACTGCCTCATCGCCAATCACCAAATTTGCCAGGAAACGGGGATTTCGTTGTTGGTTTGAGAACCACCAACAAATTTTGCATTCGGGGATTATCAGTTTCTTTTAATTCATGCCAAATACTCATTTGGTAGGGATGCCATCCCAAGTTGAGTCTCGTGATTCTGTTAAACGTTGCTGACGGGAGACTGAGGCCGTGTCTTCTCGCACTTACATGTGGGTTATTCTGAAGCTGTTCACATACTGCTTGAATATTTTCTTCTGAACGACCTGTCTTTCTTCTTCCGGAGTTTCCTTTATTCCAATTCAGGCTGGTACCATGCTGCCGGTGTTTGTTGACATTACGCCAAACGGTTGATGAAGATGGCGGATTACGACCGGGAAAAGCTATTTGAAATAATCTTAGAACGTCAACAACACTTTTTGTTTCAAAATACTTTTCGACAAGGAAAACTCTCTCTGTGATTGTAAAGTTTTAAACAAGAGCATTTCAAATATTTTCAATGTACTTTTACATCTCAAGGGACGTATAAAATTAAAATTTCAAAGCATCTGAGAATGAACGCTTGCTCTAAACTCCTTTTTGTGTGATATTCGTTTGCCAAATACACAAGGGACCACTCGTTGAAAAGGTAAAAGAAAAATCTATAAAACAAAGCTAAACCGAAACTATAGAAGTGTATTTTACCCTAGATATGAAGACCTTTAGGACGACTCTGTTTTTTTTATACACCCCGTATACCACAGAAGTTTGGTATGGTTTTGGTGTTTTGTCCTTGCACGACAAAAAACAGTTTGTAGTAGTGGTCTTCCAGTTGACAACTAATTGACAGGGATATTTTATCAGGTGCTGGAGATTCTTCTTGAATTTCTGAAGTAACACAGTTCCACGTTTGCCAATATATGGTAGACGGAGCTATATTTTGGGGAGCTGTGAAGTTTCTTCAGGGTTCACTCTGTACTGAACTTTTTGATAAGTCGTGCAGACATACGTTTGGTGAACCCGTTCCATAACATAAGCTTTCGAATGTTTTGTATTTCATCTGTGAATAGAGTTGTATTGTTGCAAATCATATGAGCACAATGGATTAACGATCTGATCCAGGCAGTTTTTCAGGACCAAGGTGTAAAACTGGATAGATGGATGTACTGGCCAGTGTGGGTCAACATAGAGAGCATAAAATTTAATTATGTTGGCGTCTATTAGTTTCTTAACAATATCTTCTTCTAATGTAGTCATTATTGTGTTTGCAAGAGTTGGACCGAGCGGAGAACCCCTGGCGACACCGTCAATTTGTTTATACAGATCTCCGTTTAAAGAAAAAGGTGTTTTCGTACAGGAATCTAACGATAGCTTTTTCAGTGTTCTTTTCTTGAGCACAGTGGTTAGTTGTTTATCATCGTAAATTCTGTGTAGGATGATGTCAACAGTATGTAAAATATGTTACGTAATTCATCTTTCAAATTTGTTGATTTTGGTATTCTGAGAACAATTTTCGTCCATAGCAGAATGAATTGAGAAGAACCGTTTGCATGGGGTTCGAGCAGTCAAGCGGAACTAATAAAAACAGAAAAAGAATGATTAATAGAGACCATTTCAACAAACTCTAATGTTGACTGGGAGCAGTATAAATCCTATAGGAATAGGGTTAATATTGCCATGCAAAAAGCTAAGGTAGAATATTATAGAAACAAGATAAGAAGTCAGGAAAATAATCCTAAGCAAGCCTGGAAAACTGTAAATGATATTCTCGGCCATGCCAGGAAGGACAGTGTAATCAATGAAATTAAAACTGATCACGATACCATTTCATCACCAACTGAAATTACTGACTATTTCGTGAATGCAGCCCCAACTATTGTAAGTTCAATTTTTAACATTACATTAACAAAGTCGACAATATTTCATTCACTTTTCAAACTATTAGTCATTCAAAAGTTCTTAAATCATTTAATGAATTGGTAGTTTCTAAAGCAACTGGTGTTCACAAAATACCGGATAAGGTTCTTAAACTAGCAGCCCCAGTTATTTAAAACTCGTCTTGCGCCGTTATGGTGTAATAATGCACGATGGGGGAATGTTGGGAGAAGCGCGTAAAACACTCGGCAAGCTTCTCTTGTATTCTCCCAACATTCCCGCATCGTGCATTATTACACCATAACGGCACAAGACGAGTTTTTTTAATTCTTTTATAATATAAGAAATTACAGTACAACACTCAAATCTATTTATTAGATCAATAATGAAATTCTCTTTACATGTTATCTAAGATGTTGCTTAGCAACAAGCACTGATCAGTTGAATTTTAACTGGGCGAAAATTTCGAACGGTGCGTCAACAACAGTCAACAAAAACTGTTCAAAAACATTTAAAATTCGCCCAAAGTTACAAAGGAACTCTCAAATATAACATATAATTGTTCGATTTAAACACGATTTGGAGGCTGCCGATCGAGCAAGAAGTAAACATGCCACCAGCCATGGCCGTGGAGTAATTATGCAGCTGCGTGTTTGTCCTTGAACTTGCAGAGGATAACGCCACGGAAATGTGCCCGTTGGTTGGTACCTGAGGTTGAGATGAAGCAGAAGGAGCTGAGGAAGACGGACGATCGGTAGAAAACGAATGAGACAAGACACCACTGCAGTTGTGAAGCTGTAAAGATGATGGCCGTGTGTTGTAATGGACAAGACTTTGGCCGGAATGGCCAAAGAATGGTCGGAAATTGCCATGATATGACGATTGGGTACCCCTGCATTCGACCAAACAGTGATTGCTGTTGCTCTGACATTATGGTTGGAGTAAATCTTTGATAGACCTGCGGCTTCGCTAATTATGGCCATCATTTTGCCCAGCTTGTTGACTCCTAGTGGTCGATTTTCAAACCACACCGTGTTTGTTGGTTGCCAATTTC
>JBAHVQ010231500.1:0-10238 GCA_036872915.1 Nanipora kamurai
TAAAGAAAATCGACGTATTCTTACGTTCATTAAGAGTACTGAGGGCTTAATTTTACATTTTGAGAATGCAAAATGACTGTCTTTGTTTTGTGTTTAAAGTCCTGATGTTTGGGATGAAGACCAATAAATTTCACTTCGTTTCTTCTCTAAATTTTTCTCCAAGCGCACGCATCTGGGAATTTCAAGAATTCTAGTAGATACTTCCCGAAGTTGC
This sequence comes from Nanipora kamurai, assembly GCA_036872915.1. Classification (NCBI taxonomy): domain Eukaryota; kingdom Metazoa; phylum Cnidaria; class Anthozoa; order Scleralcyonacea; family Helioporidae; genus Nanipora; species Nanipora kamurai. The sequence continues at coordinate 215 of JBAHVQ010231500.1, forward strand.
TTGATTGCCCACGCAACATGGCTCCAGATCGAGTTTGGTAATAAAGTTGTAATGCATTCACCGTTCTACTTCATGGCCAACCTCAATTTTAAGCCGTCGTCCGTGACCATTGAACCAAATTTGTGAAGTGTCTATTGGCTTATTTTGTGCGACTCATTTTATTGTAAAGCATTGGAAAGTAAAATCTCCTCAACTTTGAGGAGGAGAACATTTATAATACGCAAAATGTAAAAACATCTTCAACACATTTTTTAGACAAACTGTACAGCTCGGACTGTCTTCATAGCCTTCGGTTGAGCTCATACAACAGATTCCTTATTGTGAAAGATATAGCATTAATCTTTAGTATTCACAGTAAAATTGAAAATGTGTCCATTTTTATCCCGTTCCCATGACATTTCCAGTGATATACGGAAAGTCCACTTAGCGTTAATTTTCTCATAGCCTGTGAATTTTTGATAAACCTTTAGACATACCTTGGGAGGAAAAGAACATATTCAAGCTTTCTGTTGTAGTAGCAACTCAGTGAAATGTGACATGATAATCGCTTGAGGTTAAAACATTATGCATGTATACCAAGTTAAAAATTTTATGAAGTGAAATGTTAAAATCCAAACGTTTTGGATTTACGTTATCATCAGGGTCACAGACGCAAGCCGAAAAGGTTTAGATTTTAACTTTTTAACAGTGGGATGTCTATAAAAAGTTTTGGAACGCCTGCTTTGTCTAAAATTAAAATCACATTAGGAACTGATAATGTTTAAAAACTAAACTTTATGTTCTAGGCTTTGTCTCGAATACTGCATCGGCCCAAACCCTTGGGCTTCGTTTTGCTTAACTCTGCTGCTCTCAGTTCGTCCTTCTACTTCAGATGTTGATATGAAGGTTGAATGTTTTGAAATACCTCTTCAAAATATTGTGGTAGAAAGTCATATGACGGCTGTGCCATATATGTTACGTCATACGTATTTACTAGCAATGTTGACAGCAGGTATATTCCAGCTTCGAAAAGCGTGCTTTTGTTGAAGCGGAAACAAGCTAACATCAGCTGTATTGATTTAAAAGTCGTTTAGCAGTTTAATCTGTTACGTTCGAGATGGAAAGTATGAAAAAAGTATACTTCGAACTGTGTTTGGCATCGTTTCCACCAATGTAATTTTTCGTCAATTACCGAGGCGCCTTGGCTAGAAAGAAAGTAGTTAGCCTTTATCAGTTGTGATATCGCCGTGGTGTCTGCTCTCTGAGAAGATTGTGATGCATGGAAACAATGAGTCAAACTCCACAACAAGCCATGAGCCAGTAGCCACAAATCATCTCCACGATGTCAACCGACAATCCTGAGCTGGTAACATCGACCGGGAGCTACAACGAGAGTAGCGACACAGCTATAGTTATGGTTTTGATATTGTTCTCTTCCACATCCATACTAGTGAATCTCTTCGCTGTTATCAGCATTGTAAAACACAATTCCCCGTCGATCACTGACGTCCTTGTCTGCTGCCTATCAAGTGTCGAACTACTCCAAGCAGCAGCTTGCGGCACAACAACTTTATATTGTTACTACAAAACCCAACACTCGTTCGAGAAGAATGTCCTGCTTTGCACTTTCTACGCTTGGCTCTACATAGCCTTCCGTATTATGGCGACTTTGCTGGTCACCATGTTAATATTTGACCGAGTGGTTCTGTCATTTAACCCGAAGTTCTACCTTCAAACGTGGATATCTACGTGGACGCGCTGGATTCTTTTGTCACTGGTCTTCATACTAGCGTTGCTTCTCGCATCGTTGCCTTTACTTAGTTCGTCATACGTTCTCTCGCCGGACGCCAGGCGGTTTCATTGCTTGTTTAGTTATGCCGGACCTTACGCGATGTTTTACATTGCGTTTCATTTCGTGCAGACTCTGTGTACTTTCGTTTCCGTGCCGTGGGTTCTTTCGCGAGAGAAACGCGTGGACGCCAGGTTAAGCGTGCTACTCGTGGGAGAAATGGTCGTGTGTCGGAAAGGAAGAAACGTGGTCAAAGTGCGAGATAGTTTGAAGATCGGTCGTCTGGTTGCAGCGGTTGGGATTTTCTATCACGCATGCTCTGTTTTGCTACCGGTAAGTCACGAAAGTATGGTTTATATAGTCGAGCTGCCGTGATTGTTGAGTGCCTACATTACCCGTAGAATCTCGCTATAAGGTCCCTGATTACCGACCCACTCATTTAACTAAAAATATCCTCCAATATACTATACACTTGTGTGTTAGCACTCTATCCTATTGTAACCTCTAAATTCTTTTCATTGAATTTATTCTAAATGGGCTCCCACGATGATTTTTGAAAGAGGTTGGTGACTAAATGTGACTCGGTACGCATGCGTAGATAGCTATCTTATCGAGTTACTATTGTATCACAACAACACGGTCTCCGTCAATGCGAATATTAGACTTCTGGATGTTTGCTGCGCTGAATTCCTTTGAAACTTTGTGGATAAGGCAAACGGACTGTGTGTAAGAATATAGCTTGTTTTCGAAATTTTTTGCGTAATGTAGAATCATCTTTAGTAAAAATGATCAACGACCTTGGTAATATTTTGCTGTTATTCTTCGATTAAATGTGGATCCTAATACCAAATTTCAGAAAAATTCACCGAAGATAAGGCTAACCTGCGATAGCCGTGAAAATAGGCCAAAGTTCCAGCGCTAGTTTTCACCACCATGGTAAAAATGAACAATTACACAATTTGACAAATTACTAACTGCTACAAAACCCCTTGCTGAACTTATAGATACTTATAAGCTCATCGGTTGTAAACCCAGGTCCACAGCCACTAACAGAACTTATATAAGTTCAGCAGACCTTGTAAGCGGGATTGTACAGTGTTTAAAGTGTATATCACCTCAAAATTTCTTGTTAACTTCAACAAGTTCACACGTTACCCAGAAAACTATTTTGTCAAGTTTGTTCTATTTTCTCCAAACACAGGCATTTTATGGCCCATCAAGGTCATGGAAAAACACCGCCATTTTTGTACACAACCGGGCTTGTGAGGAGAATGGGTCTGTGAGTACTTAGACCTCATAAACTACGTAATGTACATGGCTATTTTCAAAGAATAACCGCCATGTAAATTAATTTATGACGTCGAAGTAGGCATAGCGCCATTCTCGTAACAAGTTCGGTTGTGTACCAAAATTGCAGTGTTTTTTATGTCTGTGGCGGGCCGTAAAATGCCTGGGTTTGAGGAAAATGAACAAAATACTTCTCTGGGAAATGTGTGAATTATCGGAGTAAAAAGAAATTTTGGGATGATATACTCCTTTATGTTAAGATACGAGAATTGGACGAAATAGTGTGGGTAACGTTAATAACAATCACGATGATGGTGATGATATGGTAATGATGGTGATGATATGGTGATGATGGTGATGATATGGTGATGATATGGTGATGGTGATGGTGGTGATGATATGGTGATGATATGGTGATGGTGATGGTGGTGATGATATGGTGATGATGATGATATGGTGATGGTGATGATATGGTGATGATGATGATAATATGATGATATGTCTACGATGATGATGATATGATTATAATACTTTTTTATTATTATTTTTGCTACCAAGCTGCTTCTCTTACTTCGATTCGTCGACGTAGTTTACCCTTCCGTGGTGGGCATCGTTGCCATCCAACTGCCAACATTCGGTGCTCTCTTTCTACCTGTAATATATGGGTTCACCTGGAAACCTTATAGGAGGTTGTATTACGGCTCTGTAGCCTCGTTATGTCCTTCTTCAGGGACCACGAAGCCCAGAAAAGTGCGCTCAATGCACAATCGTAAGTATATTGTTTTACTGGAAGTATATGTGTTTGTGTGAGTGTGTGTGTGTGTGTGTGTCTCTCTCTCTCTCTCTCTCTCTCTCTCTCTCTCTCTCTCTCTCTACTTCTGTCTTTCGCTCACTCCCCCATTCCCTCTCCCTCCCTATCTCCCTCTCTCCTTCCTTCCTTCCTCCCTTTCTTCCTTCCTCCCTTTCTTCCTTCCTTCCTTTCTTCCTTCCTTCTATCTGTACCTCTTTCCTTCCTTACTTCTGTCCTTCCTTTGGTCCTTCCATTCTTCCGTCCTTTCTTTCTTCCTTCCCTTTCTTCCTTCATTCCTAGCGTGTTTCAAGTCAAAGTTTGCTAATTGTATAGAGAAAAACAACTCACGGACAGAAGAGATGCATCAGAACATGATAAATGTGTAATTTTTCCTTGCGTAACTTAACTTTACTCTCGTTACTCTACGTTTTACATATGCACACGTGTAGCTATACGCCATTTCTATTTGTTTGGAACTGATCTTTCCTAAACTGTACATCCTTAGCATATATCTAGTATTAAAAACTTTAATGGCAGTCTTGTGTCTAGTTCATGACTTTATATGGCTAATAAATCTAATCATTGGAATAGAAACTTCTTCTGCTGGTGTTTTGCGTAATGGCGTACACTTATTAACATTTGCTGTTGTGGTAATTCTACCACTTTCTTCTTCCTTTTTTCTCTTATTCTCCGTTTTTTATTTTATTTTTTTTCTACCAACTTGTTATTCATTGGGATTAATATGCACTATGGCGTAGTGAATACATAAAAAAAAGTTTAAAAATTATGTTTGTAGTTCCTGTTGGAATTTCTAGAATTCGTATTACCCATGTCTTCCAGGTGATCTGGAAACACGGAAGTGGACTGGAACTAGTTGTCAAATAGAAATCCATTTTCAATTTTAAATTAATCAGTATATCATGGACTATATAAGATTCTGTCTATAAATTCGTAATGGAAATACCTTTCCCTTGAGTGAATAGTAAGACCAAGTTTCAAACGGTTTCACAAAAGACACAGAACGTTACAACTGATTGAAGATATGGAACTGGATTTCTATTATGCTGCTAGTCCCAGGCCTTTTGGTTGTGGTCAGATCACCTGGTTCACATAAGTAAGGCATTTCTATATGTTAAACATGTACCCGTGCGAAGTAACGAGACCCTCGTGAAAAATCTCTAATTTATCTTTTTAGCAACGTTTCACGAGTCAGGAGGCTTTGATGGGAACTCTATTCTTCACGCAAGGGGAATTGTTCTTCAACAACGAAGTACTAGCCCAGCAGAAGGTTCACCTTCGATGAGCTCGAGTCTGTCCAAACCTTCGGAACTGAACTCCCGAAAGTTGATCATCGACCATTCGATCGGAGCCAGTGGTGTTTCGCCACGAACTCACGATGTACGTCCGAGTACCACATCGTTTCAAGATTGGCATTATTACATGCCATCGAAATTTCAAAATATCTTTGAAATCATCGACGCATTATCGAAGCCTCATCGGAATGCAAGCGACAACTCTTCGGAAGGTTCGAGCACGTATAACTACTACCGAGACGAGCTGGACAGTCTAAGCTCAATAGGAGCTGCTACTCCAGTGAACCTGAAAGATGTTTCTCTCGATTTACAACAGCCTCACGCAAATTCCTTCAATGACGTCAACTTTTCGTCAATCCACGTTTCTTCGTCTCCTTACAGTCACAGGATGGTCGACAAAGTCAAGCTTGATTTCGAGAGAAAGAATTCCTTTAAGGATCTTTATTCGGAAGAGCATTATAGAAGACAATATGAAGGACCTTCGTCTGAATCCGGACAAATCCGTTTCACGGACTTGAAAAAAGCTCAAACGGAAACAAGATCTGAAAATCTTGGAAATCATTCTGAGCTTGGAAATCAAGAACGATTTCTAAGATATCTTGCGAGTGAAAGTTACGTGAATCATTCCTGACTGGGTCAAATCCGTTCCCCGAAACAAGCTTTCAGAATCTTGGAAATAATTCTGGGCTTAGAAATCAGGAACGAGTAGTAAGATATCTTGCGAGTTAACGTTACATTAATCATGCATGATATTTTAACTCGACAAGAATTTCGCGAGTTTTTAGTACTCTATTTTTAATTGTCGTTCGGATTTTTTACTGGTAGTATTGGTTGCACCGTGACTGTATCGTTTATTCCAGCTCTCAAAAATTAATATGGCGACAGAATTGATTCGTTGTAGCTACAGTCTGGGACAAAAGCGTTGAGAAATTTTAGTATAATACATATATACCGATTTATAAGAGAGACCTGTGCTTTCCTTCATGAAAAAAGATCTTTTTCCTTACTAGCCAGCCTGCCTCCCCCCTCCACAAACAATGACGTATTACGCCTCGTCAACGCTGTTGCGTGGTTACGACATTGGAAAAGGGAGTAAGGGGCAGCAGGCGAGGCATAAAGGGAATACAATTTAAACTTTCGGGGGTAAAATGTGCGTTTTTTCGGGCTATTTCAACTGCTTTTGTCCCCGATTGTAGGGCAGCAATTCGGTACCGGTAAAGAAAGCGATTCGATGCAGAATAATAACTTTTTCAATTCTTGAATTATTTCTGAATTTGTGAGGGCAATGAAGCTTGAAACGTTCTCTCTCTATCGGATTTATTCATAAATATGCTATACCCGTATATAATACACAGATTCACAAGAACGGAGAGGGCTTCTGCAAATCCTTCCGATGTATATCCTGCATGGGGTCATGTAGGGATGAGTTAATTGTCGGAAATGTGTCGATAACGGGCGATTATCAATAAACCGCAAATCGACCAACCTGTAAACCGTAACTTTTCGGCTTCAAACGCTCCAATTCTCCTAAAACGACTATAGTCTCTGGTTAAATGATTCAATTTCAAGCAACAGCTGTTGTCTCTCTGCGGTCATAAGTCGTCTTGAAGTCGTGAAAATTGTCAAGGTGCTACTGTGTTCAGAATGAAGATGGTGTAGAGAATAATCTGGAGATTAAAACTTAATCATTCGTCGTCCGTCTCAAGGTCCCTCAAAACGTCAGTTCTACGAACTATAATTTTCGGCAATTTCCCTTCCCTCTGATTTTATGTACGTCATTCAATATAGACTGGCCACAAGTCGAGCACTTTTGTGTCGCCACCATCGGGCTGCGGGCTACAGAGACGGGGAAGGACTTGTAGCAAGTCTGCGTTCAACAATGCCTTCGTAACACTCTACTTTTACATGAAAATAGTCATCTGACATCATGGATTATCTGTGCAAATGAACCAATGTCATTGGCTAGTGGTATAATGCGGAATGTTGTGATTGGTTCACTGTTTTAATGACGCGAAACTGTGCCACTGTCCTTTAAAGTGTATATAAAGTGAAAATTAACTTTTTCTTATATGAAAGAACTGCTGAAATTATAACTCAACGTATTTTACACGTTTTGCATATTCTCACGTCGTTCTTGAGATATTAAGATTTGTTTGATATGTAAGTTACACCTTGCGTACGTCACGGAGCATAACGAGTTATCGTAGAATCAGCAATATTGTTGAAGATGTTGAACAATTTCGCATACAACTGTCAATGTAGGTTTACTTGTCTCATAACACTAAACAGACAAAGTTTCTAATGATTTGATAGAATAATTTCAAAGATATGCGTGGTTTTTTATTACTCATTATACACATATGTCGATTAAGCTGATCACGATCACCCAGATGATGATAAACAACATCACCAACGGAAGTAATAAAAGATCCATCGCATGTATGATCCTCTGTACTTTGGTCCACAGCATTAAATGTTGTATATTGACGTACAACTCTTCTCAACAGCCGGAATTGCACAAGAAGGCACTGTGAAGGTGAAGTGCAGCAGAACTACGTTGTTGTTCAGTGTCCTAGTTTTAGCGTTTTAGTACTTGACTTTTGTTTTGTAAACCTCACTACGCATGGCGTTGGATGTGTTTGGCAACAGCCGTTGACAGCTGGCTAGCAAGAGGCTACATTGCTCTCCAGTGCTCGCGATACAACTTTTCCTTGTCTCGTTCCTCGCTTCGAGAACGTAGATTACTTAATTGTGCCTCTCCGGAACGCTGGACGTGAATGTCGTCCCTGCTTGGTAGGAGAACTGTGGTATTTGTGCGAGAACTCTATCTGGCAAAGTCAATTTCCTGTTACCCGTGGTGTCCTACCCCACCCGGAACGTTACTGTTTTTTCTGCAGTCATCTTCTATTATCTGATCGGTGGCAAATGCTTACCTTTATAGTTTTGTGCTGTGATTAATCTAATCTAAACGAGGTGACAACTAATGCATCGAACGAATCTTCGTTCCATTCAAATACGAGTGATAACGGCACTTGGGAAGTTAACAAGCTCGAGAACCTAGCAAAAAAAAACTTGGCTACCCCCTGTTTTACGCGCATCTCCCGCGTGCTTTTGACTTCCCTCATGCCGGTACTACTCGATAATCGCGCGCGGCATGTAATTCGAAAATCGACCAATCTACAATAAATTTCGTCTTTCAAGCGTTTTCGTTGGTCCGTTCTCATAATTATACTAGCAAACACGCAAGGAACATCAGCAACGACCACAAGAGAATTTTCATCGACAAAGAGAACGAATAATTTTTATTTTCGAGACTAATCCGAGCTCCCTTCTTGTTCTACGTACGTCACTCAGACATTGTCATGAAAGCTATTCGTTGAGTTTAATATCCACTCAATGAAGAGAGTATTTTCGGAACCATTGAACCTTTTTGTGTGGTCGAAAACATGGATTAATGACCTAAAATGACATCAACAAGTCGTGGTTTGTAACAAATCCTGAAATTTCGATAGCATAACAGTAAAACAATAAAAAATCACGCATATCTTTGAAATTATTCTATCAAATCATCAGAAACTTTGTCTGTTTAGTGTTATGAGACAAGTAAACCTACACTGGCAGTTACATGTAAAATTGTTCAACACCTTCAACAATATTGCTGATTTTACGATCACTCATTATGCACCGTGACGTACGCAAGGTGTAATTTACATATCAAATCTTCATATCTGAAGAACCAAGTGAGCTATGGAAAAAGGGTAAAAGAAGTTGTGTTATAATTTCAACAGTTCTTTCATATAAGAAAAAGTTAATTTACACTTCATGCACATTTTAAGAATGTACCTTAATCAAATGAGAATGATGATGACGGTTGTTATGCTATCGAAATTTCAGGATTTATTACAAACCACGACTTGCTGTCATTTTAGGTCATTAATCTATATTTTTCGACCACACAAAAAGGTTCATGTTTGTGGAAGTTGATCGTCCAGATTAGTTGTAGTTTTGAGAAAGTTAAAAGCACGTGGGAGATGCGTGTAAAACAGGGGGGTAGCCACGTTTTTTTGCTAGGTTCTCGAGTTTGTTAACTTCCCAAGTGCCATCAACACTCGTATTTGAATGGAACAAAGATTCGTTCGATGCATTAGTTGTCATCTGGTTTAGATTAGATCAATCACAGTACAAAACTATAAAGGCAAACATTTGCCACCGATCAGATAATAGTAGATGATGTAGAGCGGGTAGGACGCCACGGGTGATAGGAAATTGACTTTTCCAGATGGAGTTCTCACACAAATACCACAGTTCTCCTACCAAGCAAGGACGACATTCACGTCCAGCGTTCCGGAGAGACACAATTAAGTAATCTACGTTCTCGAAGCGAGGAACGAGAAAAGTTGTATCGCGAGCACTGGAGACCAATGTAGCGTCTTGCTACCCAGCTGTCAACGGCTGCTGCCAAACACATCCAACGCCATGCGTAGTGAGGTTTACAAAACAAAAGTCAAGTAGTAAAGCACCAAAACTAGGACACTGAACAACAACGTAGTTCTGCTGCACTTCACCTTCGCAGTGCCTTTATGTGCAATTCCGGCTGTTGAGAAGAGTTGTACGTCAATATACAAAATTTAATGCTGTGGACCAAAGTACCGTGGATCATTCCATGCGATGGGTCTTTTGTTACTTCCTTTAGTGATGTTGTTTATCATCTTCTGGGTGATCGTGGGCAGCTTCATCGACTTCATGATATAAATTATGTTGGCACCACTGTACACAACAATGAATTGTGAATCTTCTTATATGAACTCAGTGGAAATATTTGGATTTTGTAATTGGAGTAGATTGGTCGAATTCTTCTTGAAAATC
>JBAHVQ010231511.1:0-10236 GCA_036872915.1 Nanipora kamurai
TAAATATAATATAACTATCATCTCATACAGTAAAATAAATCATTTATACACCATAATGCCTAAAGGCAGTACAGTGCCGGTATGTACTTAACAAAACATACGCTCAAACAAACTCAGAGTCAGTTCTCTGAAATGCCATTTCAAAGACAAAGTTGATACCAAGAAAATCTTGGGACGAATATTCATGACCAGTTCAAAGCAATCAACCTATTGCCTTTTTTGAAGTTCTCTTGCTGATGCCTGAATTTTAGCGTGAATAGTTTCTTATGTGGTGGGGGCTTAAATTTAAAATTTTAGCCTAAAAGGTTCTTAAATTCCAGGTTCTTATACGCGGATTTTTACTGCATCTGTTTCCGAAGAATTGCACTGTGTGCGGTAGCTTGCAATGAAACTCTTCTTGCATGTGACAAAAATCGCATCGATCAAAAATGTTTGATATTTTCGTAGTCAATTGCACGTGATTTCATGCTGTCGCTACGGTGTGCAGTTCTAGAGTTGTATTGATAATGGGAACCACCAACTGGAGATTAGCAAACGACCACATGATCAAAACGATAGCCCATGCTGTTCTAACTCGTGATAAAGAAGAATTAGCGTCATTATGAGAAACGAAGACTTGATTGTATGATATAACATCCCCCGAGAATATGATTATCGTCACCAGTATTTAAAAATTTTCTGGGTTATTCGGAAGAAGGGCCGGAAACTCTGGTTTTTCATCAATGAAAAATTGCTCTGATTGGACAAAAACGAAACTCGTGCAGAGTATGTCGATGAGTGAAGTACAAGACAATCAAATCTGAAAATTGGAGGAAAGCTGCTATCTTTAGTAAAACGCATGAAAAAGACTATAGAATTTAATGCAAAACAATACTCCATTACCGACAAAAACTAACTAGCATATTGCACATAAATTATCATATCGACAACGGAAGTATGCATGAATTACTGCCAAATATACTCTGTACATCTAGCGTATTATTTTTAATAAATCTTTTTTTATATCAGTAACAGTGTTTAAAATACGTATTAATATATTCAGAAAATCGGACACAAAATCGTCCTAAATATTATCTTTTTTTCTCAGCTAAAATAGGCCAAATCACCAAAACAGCTTGTAAAACATGGTCATGTAGACGCAAGCGTATTTTAAGAAACATACAATTTTCGCGTTCGGACTGTATGGGATTTACTGCAGCTTGCCTTCGCCACGGCTTGCAAAGTTCGGACGCTGATATTGTATCAACTAATTATTCAAACATCCCCTTTTGGAATAAATTTATTTACTTGTTAACTCTTTAGTAATTGAACATTTTTTGTTCTTTATTCTATCTTTCCTTTTGTTTCGTCCTTTCGTTTGTTCGTTCAATTTCTAGCGGGTTCAAAAGAGTTATTGTTTTAATTTCGTTCGACTAAGAGGGAATCAAATATTCGTACATGCGATGTTACACGGATCGATAATGCAAATAATGTTGCAAAATACATGACACCTGTCAATCTTTTGCGCCAACATAGTTTGCATTACGAATCGTAGTTAAATATCATCCCATGTAACTTTGCCTTAACTTTACATTTAGCTTTATTATTACAGTAATTTAACTGTTATTGAACGGACATTTCTTAGTGTAACTAGCTACTCAATTTCCCTCCTTACAGTCGTAATGAGGTGTTGTTGCAAACTCTTTTCGCCCAGCGTGCTTCCCAAACACAAGAAGTACTCGGAAATGTTTCGACGAGCAGCAATGGCTCCCCAAGAGTGTAGTAAAGTTAGAAAACGTTCACGAAACGGATTTCAAGGCAACCAGTTCTATATATGCCATCCTCATCCTGTCGAATCTGCGACGAGTGTCTTTTCATCACCCCGTGGCTTGTGTTTAACCAGCTGGCGTTATGGACAACGTCATATATAAGCATCATTAGAGTGAGGTATGCTAACAAAACGATTTGACCAAAACGTCTGTATGTTGAGCACCTAATTGTCGTAGTAAGCATGACAGAATTTCCAGTGAGTTTTTCAAATTCCTGCTTTTATTGAACAACAGACGACGCCGCTTATATGCTAATCGCTTATCTGCCAAACAAAATCTCAACAAAATTTGTTGTTGTTTTTAAGCCGCCTATATATGCAACTCTTATAGCTGCAAAAGTCAGTTAAACGTAGAATTAATATAAAAATTCGGAAATTTAGTCCTAAAATCGATAATATCTGAAGAATAGTTTCAAAATCTTGCGCGCTAAAATTGAATGTCAGCCATGCGTCTCTTCCTTCATAGTTGCCAATTGTATTGCACATCCATCAGATATAAACCTTACAAACACTGGATTCATGTTTTTCCCTCCAAATGTGACGAGCCTAATCCAGCCTTGTGACCAAGATATCAAGAAAGTGCTGAATGCCCTTTATTGCAAGACCAGGATTAGATTTCGACGGTCCGTTAACGTTGGATCTTTCATAAATGTAAGCGTCTGCCCACATGAGTCCTGCTCGATGAGAGGGAGCTTGGAAGCTTCCTATCTGTAGCCCCTGCCACAGCGCCAATGATGTGCAGCCAATTTTCATTGGTTCACTCATTAAGCAATCATGAAATATTTTTCTGAAAAGCATGAAATTCCAGACATGTCTAAAACTTGTTCAGGTCGATTTCCATGACTCACTGAAGACCTGTTTACACCGACGACTTTTGCTTCAATTTTAAATTCATGCTGACGTATGTGATCGAATCGACTCAAAAATACTGAATCGTATAACTTTGTGCAAAAGGTCCAACACTATTGCGAGTGAGTCAACTTGATCGTACGCATCAGGATGAGAAAAATTGCAGCAAAAATCGCCAGTTTGAAGTGGCCAACAGAGAACTGCAATCGCCGAACGGCGGTGAACGAATGGTCTAGGCAAACCATATTTGGAATTTGTCCTTTACATTTGGACTTGTGGGTACCCATGTACTATTTCGGCAAACATAATGCGGCTTGGTAGCAAAATTCGGTTCGTAGTACCGTGACAAAAATGTTATTGGATTTCGCGGACAGTTAGTTTGAATTCCCATTAACGTACAAGGCTTTAGCGGAAATATGTCCTCTAGAAAATGCATAGTTTTATATTCGGAATCGCTCAGGTATTTCCCATTCGCGCGAAACACGAAGATGTCAATGTAGTGTCGTCTGAAAATTACCCGCGCCCACGGTGCAGTAAAAGAACAGGGATCTTTCATCTGTCGCACTTCATTTCCCTTGCAATCTACTCGAATTCTGTCATTGACGTCTTTTGAAAAGTCTTTTTGCAAAGCAAGATGGATTTGTCGATCGTGATAATTGAACGGTTTTCGCGACTCCAGCGGCTGAAGTTTGAAGAACTCCTTATCACTCATGCATAGGTCAATATCTCGATCGTACGGGATAATGTCGCCGTTACGGAGTAGTCCGAGAAGCGAGCCACCACATGCGAAGCTATTGATGTCGTGACGTTTACTAATGTTTACCCAGTACCTTAATAAATTCTTCAGTACTGTTCTGTAAGGATTAGGAGGACAACCGTCGCCATAAATGTCGTTTCCAAGTTTAAAGTCAGGGTTATCGGCAGCCGCTGCTGTCGTCACGTTTTTTATACTGATCAAATTCCGAGAAACTCCAGAAATATCGTCCTGCTTTTCAAATGCCCTTGTTGAATGTGATATCACTGAGATATCGTGTGCGCGTAAAGTATCTGCGTTTGAGCCAAACCTGTGGAAATAATAGCCAGTGTTTCCTGGTCCAAAACTATTCTCGTGCGAACGTATACTCGAATGTCCGGGAGATATAACACCAAGTTGTGTTTTTTCAGGATAAAAGTATCCGAATGGCTTCCAGAGAAAAGCGAAAAAAATAGTTACGAGACAAAGCATCAACAAGAGATGGAATAAACATCTGAGATTTCCGCTGGATTTGTTCAGCGCCATTCGCCATCCTTGATCAAAAGCCTTTTATTACAGGTTCTCCGCCACCTGGTTGGGCACATGCCAATCACAAACTTCATTGCAGACCCTCAAAGACCTTCTTTGTACGGGTGGTTTTACATCAGCGAGTGAATATACAGATAATAAAGTTTAAACAGTGAAACAAAATTGCACCAGTCAAGTACATTAAACGCGAGTGTAAAATACAACTCAAAGATAACAATAGTCAATCGGTTTGAAAAACTAACGTCAAAAAGTTGATATAAAATTAGAGTTTAACAGTTTGTGGTGTTTCTACGATCCTATATGTTAGTAAACAACAAGACGGTTTTCAATCTATGGCTCCGTCCACACGCATGCGTTTTCAACTTTATCCGTTTTCATTAAAATGAAAACCCATCGTCCACACGAACGTTTTGTATCGTATTCGCCCGTCCACACAACGCCAGAGTGCAATAAACAGTGCTTGGTCACCGCTATATAATTTTCGTTTATTATCGCTTTTAAATGTATTGAAGCGACCATATAAAAGTACTCACACAGACAAGCATCGCTTATTAAATAAAGCGGATTTATTTCTAGGTTTTCCACGACCTTACATATCAGTGGTTATGCGAAAGAAAAACATCCATAAACTAATGTGAATTTATCATTTCATATTACCCTGAGGATGATTCTGAAATACACTGTACTTGTTTACTGTTTCTTGACGACGAAAAAATTAAAAATAACCATGGTCTGTCGCTCCGGGTCATTAACTCTAACCAATCAAGATAAACTTGTTAAAAATATCAAAGCCCAGCAAATAACTTTCAATAAGCCCGTAATAAGATAGACATTGGTGAAGTTTTTAATTTTATAGAATTGACGTTTCGTTGCTAATCATGCAACATCTTCAGAGTGTATGCTAAGTACATGTGAATCTCGACTACATAATAAACAATTTACAATGACAGGAAGGTGGTGAGTAAAGGTGGTGAGTGAGAGAGTTGACAGTAACAAGCATATCCCCGGTCCCTCATTCCCTCTTAGACATTTAATCCTTCAACGCTCGAATCGATGTCCTCATCACGTAATCTTGAACCAGAGCCACAGATAACAGAGTAAAAGGACTTTTTGTACGTCAACATCATCCACTACAACAGGGGATTTTCATTAGTGTTTCGTGAAACGCGTACCGCTTTCCACGTAAATCGTAAGGGCGCAGTATCAGTGTTACAGTTATAAAAACCCAAATAGCTGTAAATTTGATAGTTTGTTTAGTTTCTGTCAGTTGGTTCATGTTGTGGACATTGAGTGCCATAGGCTCAGGTTAAGACACGGGTAAGGTGAAGTGCCGTTAGACGAGTTACTGTTTAGTGAATCTCTCATTTACAAAAACATCTGAGTCTAGCAAATCCGGTATGTGATGTAGAAGTGCTTCGATTAGCACAAGTGTTAATCAGAAATGAAATATAAATGGTGTATCGAAATATGAGATGTTGTTTGTCTGTCGACGTTCCCTTTGATTTAAAAAAACAAACTTATGGAATTTTACTCACAAAATGAAAGTCCCAAGTCCAATTAATTGAGAGCGATGCACAACAGAAAAAAATCGAGTAGTGATTAATAGGTAAAAAAACAAACTGTGGAATTAATAAAGCAAGGCTCAGCACACCCTTTGCAAAGAGATAAATCGACATTCAATGCCACCCCAGTTCTGTTCATTCTAGCGCAAAATTTCATTAACGCAGATCACACAACGTGGCGAAGCGACGTGGTATTCTAACCACAAATTACTTTCACATCTCTAACATCATGTCGACACTTAGCTAGAAGTTTCAACATCTGATACCCAAGATTTTCCCAAGATTATGCTGTAAATTCTCTTAAGATTGCAGATTGTTCATCGTCTTTGATTGGATGACAAACATACCAAAACTTAATGACGATAGGCTTCAATGACGATTGGCTTCAAAGACTCAATTACACCATGTCGTGTTGAGAAAAGTAGTTTCCGGCGTTTCATATCTTAAAGAAGATATTGTATACAAGTAACATTCAAAGTTTGCTTGACATTTTAATATCTTCGTTTTTCAATGGTAAAGTTCTATGGTGATTGAAGAGTTTACTTATGATTTATTACTTTCAGTGATTTTCAAAGGTAAGCCAAACGTTTTACTGTTGACTTTAAACCCCATGACAAAGGTCCAACATTTGATACTCGACAGTTATCGCCAGCAAATGTTGAACGCAAGACAGACTTGCTCTGTTCTGGTGAACACGTTTTAATATTTGTTAAACAACAAATGGTGAGCGATGTTGTACAGCATATGTAATCGTTTAAGAATAGCTGTTTTATTTTGAACGGTTTGTGCGACGTGGCCGAACTCGAATTGAAACGCAACGATACCACGGGAGGTAGAAAGCGACTTGTTTAGATTACATACATTTTAGATTTGGGTTGTTCATCTGTAGTACTGCATTGTTATATTGATCTAAAAGATACAAGGATTTATGAATTTACAAGGAAGGCCGAAGTAAATCCGATACAGATTGGACGCGTATATTGTATATACACTTTATTGTATACGCAATATACAAGCATTTGTCGGAAATACGTAAATACTTGCTGATACGTAAGCAGTATATATTTACGTATGCCAGAAATACGCAGTTACAGCTTACGGAATTTAAGACTTTCAGTGAGTTCTCTCCTATTCTCTCGATACCATCACATACATTTCTTTGGAGAACTTAGCTTTCATACCTCATTAGACAGTTTAATGTGTACCACATGGATGGATATTTTTACGAATCATGTCGTACTTTGGCGAGCCTGTAAGGCGAGTCAAAATACAAATGAGCAATGAAGGAAAATTTCCAGTGTCTTAATATTGGATTACTTAACCGGAACCTGTTGCAAAGATGCCGCGTTGGGCCATCCAGCCAAACAAATCGACAACGCAGGAAGCGATTGCCCAATCATCCGAGCCAGGGGCTCATGCGATAAAAACAACCGAAAACCTTTTTGGTTGAGTTCAAAGCTTACTGCCTTTACTTACTTTGCTTCTTTCTTGTAGATTTTCTCTACATTATACTGTACCTTAGCCTAGCCGTCAGCTAAGTACATCGTTTGCTAATATTAAGACGAGAAATTCCACACATAGACCACTCTCGCGATAGAAAATCTCGGATCAAGGAAAAATCTTGGATCTGGTGAACAATGGCCAGTGGATTCACAGACCAAACAATAAATACGAGTGGTTCTAGCGGAGATAACGACAGCATGTTTGGCGACTGCCTGAAACTTCCTTATTATTATGGACCAATAGAGGACTGGATGGTGGCAACGAATGTTATACATATCGCAATAAACATAGCCTCCGCTCTGATAACCATCGTGGCAAATGCAGTGTTTCTCGTCACCTATGTCAAAACGCCATCCTTGAGAACTCCTAATAATTTCTTCCTCATTCTTCTGGCTATCTCTGACATCTCCGTTGGACTGGTCTCTCAACCAATTTTTATTGCTCTAAAAGTAATGGAAATCCACGGTATTCACGACTGTGTAGTGTGGGTGGCATTCCAAGCCACTGTGTACTATTTCTCTGGCATCTCTTTCCTCACTGTCACCCTGGTAAGCATAGAACGATACCTGGCTGTGTGTCGACCAATCACACATCGTGTACACGTCACACCAAAACGCATGGCTATCGTCGCTCTTACAGTTTGGGTCTTTTGGTTGCCGTTTCCAGTAATGCGTTTTGTCTTCTCGGAATACTTTAAAGCTTTCGGAATATTCCTTGTTGGCATGATTCTTCTTCAATTTGGCGCCAACGGTTGCTTATACGCGAAAATTTATCGAAGGTTTTTGAAAAGTAAACTGCAGAACAGGACACCACATCTGCGAAGAGTAACGCATAGCACAAATCTGAATAAGGAGACTCACTTGGCAAAAACTACGGCTTGTCTTCTGGTGGTTATGATCTTGACCTATCTACCCACAATCGTTGGGTCACTGTATAAAGCACAGTCCGTAAACACAACGTACTTCTTTGGCTTTCTACCAGTCGCGTATACCGTAGTGCTCTTGAACTCTTCATTTAATCCTTTATTTTATTGCTTTAAAAATATAAAAATTCGTAAGGCCATTTGCATGCTTATTTGTGGCAACAAAGCGCGTATACATTGTTCGGCGGGAGCTCTGGAACGCTGATAAGTCATCAATCCTTTCCTCGCAGAACGTCTCCCCTGTGACGAGTAAAATTGTCGGGCGTAGGCCAGAAAAAATCATTGGGTAGGTAAGACCCCATCTAGGAGCTTGGTTAAACGGCAAAGTTGTCTTTTTTGGCAGAGATTCTTCGGCCACTCATCACTTTACGTCTTTCTTCTTTAAGTAATGACGGTCCGTTATTGTACAGCTCAGTTTTACGCGAGAGCTTCCATTTCTTGTTAACTCCTATTCAAAAAGAATATTACCTTCACCTGCCGTTTGTCGTTCATCGTGTGAATTAACGTGAATCTTAAACAACCTAAAATGACCAATCTAGCCGGGAAAAAAGTTTATCCAGACATGACAAAATCCTTTCTTGGCATGATGTCTCCCCTTAACTAGTAAAATCGTATGGTAATGGCCAAAGTAAAACAATAGAACAAAAGCAGAATGCTGCGAAGGCAATGTCATGGAAAGGTCTTCAATCGAAACGTCAGTTTTTACTATTTTCAAAGTGTCGGCAGTCCCCTAACTCTTTTGAATTTATATATAAAGAAGACCGATCCCGCGGGGTTGACCGAACGCCTGAAGTTTTTTTTCTCTGTTCATTGTACCATCGTTCTTTTTGCTTTTTTCCCCATTGTTTTTCTTGTTCCCAGTATCCGATATTTCAGATACTAGCCGTTAAAGGGTTAACATGTAGTACCATGATCACCTTGGATTCCTCAGTTCTCCGAGGACGTTTAAAACTCGAGTTTCCCGCGTTGCTCTTGCCAATTGGCATTATCCTACTAAATTTCCTTCATGAATAACATGAGGTTAAATTAGAAGACAAAAGACCCTTTCTATTATAGGGCTGCCGAATTGAATTATAACAATTATAAAATCCACATGTCCAAAATAAGTTTAAAATCAGGCTATAGATCTTCACAAACAACGCCGCCAAACTTTATAACTTTATAATTCTACCGCCAATTATTGGCTTGACAAATGACGATAAATACTTGTATTTAAATCAATAATTGATTATTTAATACTTATTAATTACTATTACTTAATTGTATTTGAGTACTTACTAAATACTATTGATTAGTTGTACATTATTTATTGGTTACACTAGTAAATCTCATGCGTATAAATATGTTTGAATTAATCACTGACTTAGTAAATATTAATTTTCTGAAAATGTAGCTGGTTTAGCAACGAAACAATAGATTCTATTAAATATTTTATATATACTCACATGTGTGATTGTGAATGGCTCTTTTCTGCGTACTATGCCGGGCATCTCTTACAGATATTCAAGTGGCAAAAGTTAAAACTGATAAATCTGGATCCAAACCAACTTATAGTAGTGCTGAACTTTTCAATTTACTCCCAACGTATCTAAAAGAAATTAGAAATTCTTCCTAAAATCTATTTAAAACCAAATTTACATAATTTGTTCTTAAAATGAATGATAAAATTGACCATCAGAGAGATTTTTGCTGCTTTAATTATGGACACGTCATTCGTTGTAATTGTCACTGTAGATAGATGATTTCGTACATAATTGTAACTGTAGTTAGATAATTTAACATAATCAAGTTTTATAAACTAATTTTCTCAGGTCTTTGAGGGACATTAGGAAGAATATTTACATTAGCTATAATGTTTGCCCTCTTGACATAAAGACTGATTAATTGATTGATTGATTGATTAATTAAACTACATCTCCTCCTAGAATTATTTGGATGTTTGTGGAAGTTGATCGTCCAGTCTCGGGAAAACCAAGAGGGTAAGGGAAACTGCCGGAACTTAGGCGTGGAAAACGGACGTTTCGACCAAAGGACCTTCCCTAGAAACGTCAGTTTTTCTAAATCTAAGTTCCGGCAGTTTCACCAACCTTTTTGGTTTTCCAACAGTCGTTCAGTACTGTTGACGCAGCACTCGACATTTATACCAGTCTGGAGCACTGTCAGTGCGCAGTAGTCAGTACGCAGCACTCGACATTTATACCAGTCTGGAGCACTGTCAGTGCGCAGTAGTCAGTACGCAGCACTCGACATTTATACCAGTCTGGAGCACTGTCAGTGCGCAGTAGTCAGTACGCAGCACTCGACATTTATA
>JBAHVQ010231532.1:0-10235 GCA_036872915.1 Nanipora kamurai
AGCGATAAATGTGCGACCATGCGGCCATGTTTGATTGACACGACTTTCGTCTAGACCTACTCGAGGGCTTTCGCTATCGATTCTATTTGATTGTCATCAACTTCACGAATTCTTTTCAGATTCGAACTTTGGTAGCGGAGCTACCGCTTCGCTCCGCGGCTCGGCTCAGGTATTGCAAGTTGCTTTGAAAGAATTTCCTGGTGAACTTGACACTGGTCCACATCGCAATATCCATCCTTCACCGGTTGAAGAGCACTTCACAGAGTCGCCCTTCCCCTTGTTTGTCACCTTCACTTGAACTACCACCTCACTACATCTTGGCCATCTTTGTCCTTCTTGTTTACCACGACCACCACTTGTTTGACTTTGACGACGGCACAATGGCTGACTCCTCAGCCGCTTCGACTGGCACCGTGCTTCCTTTGCAGACCTACACCAAGGATATTCCTCCTGGATGGCGACCTCGGTCCTATTCCATTTCCAAATGGAAAGAGCTCCTTGGCATTTGGATGAGGCTGACTCGTCTTGATCCCGATCAGGTTGGTGCCGCGATCATCTCACGACTTGAGGGCTCTGCATGGCAATGTGCCATGAACATGGTGATCAATCGCCATGTTCAAACGGCTGGCGGTGTTGTGACTATGGCATACAAAGGCGTTGAAGCAGCTTGTCTGGAAGAGGCTGCACCAGTGACTGACCCAAACACAGGTGCTATGATCACTCCCGGATATCCTCCAGGTGCACGTGTTCTTGTGGACACCCTCATGCGGCAGTTCTGGCTCAACGATCAGGACAGAGCTTGGACCTCACTTGATAGCTTCTTCAGTGCACGCCAAGCTGGAGGAGAGTCTTTTGATGATTTCCTGACCCGTTGGGAGCGCCTGTACACAGAAGCCGTTTCTGGAGCCAACCTGCAAATGAATGATGTTTGTATGGGCTATTTGCTGTTCTCTCAATCCAATCTCACTGATCAGCAGATCACCGACCTTCGCATTCGTGTTGATGGCGACCTCACTCGCTATCGTGAGATGGCAGCCTTGCAGGTTCGTTTGTCCAGGAACCAAGATGCAGCCCGAGATCAAGCTCATGGCTACCGACACTTTGGAGGCCCTGGCACTTATCATACTCTGGATGAGTTGTATTCCCTGCCTGATTCGTATTGGCAACATCCAGAAGACTGGGCCGAATGGTATGAAGAAGAAGACTATTATGAGGAGCCCTATGATGCCTATGACTACTACGAAGACTATGACTGGGATTGGTCATGGCCTGATGACTATGACTACGACACGGCATCACCTTATGCAGCACCAGAAGAAATACCACCTACAGCACCAGCAGAGGAGCACTTCGGCAAAGGAGGAAAAGGAAAGGGCAAATACAAGAGCAAAGGCAAATCTGGTGGCAAACAAGCACAAGGCCACCAATGCACCAATTGCGGATCCAAGTTCCACCGACCTGAAGACTGTCCTATGGCCAAGCCTGGCAACACCGACACTTCAGAGCATTTCCAGCAACAGACAGCTGCAGCAACCGCGGCAGCTGCAGAAGCATCAGCATATGACCAGGACTACTACGGCAAGAAAGGAAAGAAAGGCTCCAAGTCCCGAGGCTTCGTGCCTCGAGGTCCATATGTACCACAAGCACGAGGAAAAGGCAAGTTCCGAAGCAAGGGAAAAGGAAAAGGACGTGGCAAGTCCTATTGGCGCAAAGGAAAAGGCTTTGGTTCAGGAAAGACTCATTGGGCTGACCAGGACTACTGCTGCGTTGACTTAGGTCATCACTCCTCAGACAGTACTACCATGGCAGCTTCGTCAGAAGCCGTTCTCACTTTGATGAACTACACTCATGAGTCTGCCCAAGAGCCTTCATCATCTCCAGGTACACGGAGACGCCGACAGATGCAAGCCCTGATTGGTTCGATCTTTGGGCCTGACACCACTGCCGCAGCACCTCCGCCACCAGCTCAGGGTCATCAAGGCACTTCCGTCGACTATGCACCACCTGGCCTTTTCAGTCCTCTTGAACCACAAGCACAAATGCCTTTCCAATCAGCAGCGTACACGACTACTTTCACAGCTACAGCATCAGCAGAAACACGTTTCTATACACCACCTCGCTCAAACAAACGAGCGGAAGAACCTGATGCAGCACAACCTTCACCAAAGCACAAGAAAGGCTACCGCTCCATGTTTGATGATGCGCCAGCAGCTTCATCCAGCACCACTACTTTGACTATGCCGAACTTGCCTGTGACACCAGCAGCCTTTCTTCCAAGCACTACATGCAATGTCTGTCGCAACCTGCTAACAGGCAAAGCTCTTCAGCTGTTCTGTTTGAGCTGCAACAAGCAACTGTGCCAAAGATGCTTCGACCAACATAATTGCACCTTGTCCTCAGCAGCCAGCTCAGAATGGTCCCGAGTTTCCAGCAGTCCACCAGGCTCCACTCCACAGCAGACTCCACCGCAGCAAGATCCACCTCCGACGACACCACCTGAAGTACCATCTCCTGATCAGGCACAGCATAGCAGTGTCAACCTTGACTCACTCGACGGTATTGATGAAGAAGAAGAAGCTGAAGCTTATCTTGTACCACCACCTGCGAGTACCTCAGATAGCACCACTGCGGCAGCAGCAGCAGCAGAAGCAGAAGCAGAGAATGATGATCAGTACAAGATCTTTCAGACCGTCCAAGGAGTTCGTCGTTTTGGCCTGATTGTGGATCCTGGCGCTAGCAAAGCGCTCATCGGTGGTGACACTCTGAATGCCATCCGTGATAAGTTGCTCAAACCACTCCAACTTCACAGCCGTCTTCGCTGGCAAAAGAGCAACAGGACCTTCACTGGCATCTCAAAGAAAGTGGAGAACTCTCTTGGTTTGGCCACCTTTCCAATTGGCCTGATGGGCATTCCAGAAGCTCAGTTCAGCACTGATGTTATTCCAGGCACTTGTCCAGGTCTACTACCACTTACATCACTTCGCAAGTCCAAGGCCGTACTCGTGGCAGACTACTTCTCGAATGGCAATGGCCTCCTTTTGCTGGCTGTGTTCAATGGCAAGTACCATGAATGGATCCCTCAGATCCTGGAAGTGTCAGACTCTGGTCACTACTTGTTGCCCATTGACAAGTTCCACACACAAGTGCCACGTAGCCTGCTCTATCAAAGCCGTCGGATTTCACAGCCACTTCAACAGCAGAAGGGTGAACAGCACTCACATGTACAACTGCTACAGCGACACTGTCAAGAACAGCCTTTTTGCTGAGTCCTCAGCACGACAGGAAAAGGCTGACAGGCCACCAGATGATGTTTCCAGTTCTTGACATTCCACACCACATACAGAACCAGAACACCCTATTTCCACTCACCTCTACTTCATATAGCACAACCACCAGTGTATGGAATGATGAATGTTCAAATGCTTTGGACATCTCCGAAGAAGAGATGAATCCTTTCTCAAGTCTCACATGTTCTTGGCGCCAGCTCACCTCCCGGCAATCCAGACTCTCCGCTTTTCTGGATCGATGGAACCGCATTGACGGTCCTCATTGGTCTGAGACTTTGAATCTATTTCCACCACATCTAGCCTTAGAAGAGTTGAGCATAGCCCGCCAAGAGATGCATGCCATCCCAGAATTCTTCTATCGCAATACGCGATTGCCGATCATCACACCAGAAAATCTGGACCAGTTCCTCTCTGCCATAGGCACTGTGGACCACTCTGATCTGCTTTGTCTCTTTGCTGGTTCAGGACGACTTCTCTTGACAGCAGTGACCAGTCCCTTTGAGTTTTTGGTGCTACCACCAATTGATCTTCGTTATGGTTGGGACATTGGTCTCCCTGAACATCAGGCCAAGCTGGGTCGACTCCTTCACCACTGCAAGCCACGTTTTCTTTCTGCAGAACCTCGATGCAAATACTGGAGCAGAAGTGGCATCAGACGAGACCCTGCTTTGACCACTATGAACCGCAAACGAGAAAAGCCCACGTTACATTTTGTAACGGACTACATCTTTGATCAGGTCGAACACGACCGCGATGCCTTTGTGGAGAATCCACGTTCATCGGCCATTTGGTATGAATCCAGCTTGAAGCGCCTACCAGAACACCGACGCTTCCAGATGGTCACCTTAGACCAATGTGCCTTCTACAAGCACATCCCAGATGGCCAACGGCATCGCAAGCAAACGAGCCTAGCCGCGACATTTCCTTTAACACAGTCAAACAAACAGTGTAGCTGCCACTGGGGTCACATCCAGCTCCAAGGACGCGCACCTGGCGCGCATGCAAACCGCACAGCAATGGCAGCACTCTTTCCAGCGG
This sequence comes from Nanipora kamurai, assembly GCA_036872915.1. Classification (NCBI taxonomy): domain Eukaryota; kingdom Metazoa; phylum Cnidaria; class Anthozoa; order Scleralcyonacea; family Helioporidae; genus Nanipora; species Nanipora kamurai. The sequence continues at coordinate 4,326 of JBAHVQ010231532.1, forward strand.
CATTTTGCCGAGCATTATGTCATGACATGAAAGCACACCTGGAGCAGAAGAAAAGCAACAGCACCATGTCGCATAGCACAACAACACCAACATCTATCAGCACAACACCTACCATTTCCACCACCAATTCAGATCTTCACGGCCTTCCGGGTGAAACCCCAAAGGCAGGCGTATCAGATACACCTGCTTCAGGACCTGCTAGAGCTGGAGCTGATGCAGGCGATGCGCCCCAAATTGGCCTGCACCTCCAGCATCTCAAGAGTGGCTCCCAAGCATATCCGGCAGTACTAGCTCCACCACCTGGTCTCTCAGAGCCAGCGGATGAAGCAGAAGAAGAAGCCGTTGTTCCAGTTCACAGACCAGTTCCATTCGATGCTTCCACCATTCGCCTGACAGGCAATCTCACACTGATTCCCAAGAAAGATGATGAGCATCTCAAAGTTGCCATTGGTTCTTTCATGGAAAGATGCGCCAACACCTACAAGAGCTACGCTGGCTACTTGTGTTTCTTTCCTTTTGCCGCTCTTGCACCTGCCGATGGCTATCTCCTAGCTCAGGTTCACAATGTGCAGAACCTTTTGAATGATGGCATGGAAGTCAAGAGTATTCAGTCATATCATCTTCAAGAACAACCACTTCCTTGGACCGATTGCAAAGCCAATGGAGAGCTCCTCTTTCCTGATCTCACAGACATTCACTGTCTGATATGTGTTCTACTGGAAGATGGCTATCAGATACAACTGACCCTGAAGACTGCTTGGGCTACACCACTCGTTCCGCTTGCACGACGACCAGCTGTGGTTATCTCAGGAACTTTGACTGAACGAGGGGCAGTCGCCAGCGGAGTTCTCAGTGCAGTAAGAAAGACACCTCCAATCCGAGAGGATGCCATCATTCCTCCACATGACACACTTCGGCTTCCTGGAAGTTCATCGTCCAAGGATCCGTCTGATGAGGACATCAAAGTTACTCCCGAGCGACACGGCATTGATGGACCTTCTCAAGATTTCCGTGATCTTCCTTCCAAGCTGATCCACGCATCCTCAGATGATCGCAAACGACTGCTACAAGCACTACATCAACGCTTCCATCATTGCGGTCCCGTGGATATGGTCCGTCTTCTCAGTGCCATGTTGACGCCACGTAGCATTGTCCTGGAAGGAGCTGAACTTTGCAGGACCTGTGCAGAATGTCAGAAGTTTGCAGCACAGACTCCGAAGCCCATGCTGAAAAGCCATATGTCGACTCAGTTCAACGAGGTTGTCCTGCAAGATCTGTTCTTCTTATGGAATGAACCGTTCATCCTTTTCATTGATGAGTGCACTCACTGGAGAACAGGTGTTCACATAGCTGATCGTTCTTCAGGCTCCGTGCTACAGTCCTTGATGAATCATTGGGTGCGCATTTGGGGTCCTATGAAGACTTTGCAAACAGACCTTGAAGGTTCTTTGAGCTCACACGACACTGCCGTTTTCTGTGAGCGTCTTGGCATCAATCGCACCTTTGTTGGCACTGGAGGCTTCCACACCAAAGGTCTTGTTGAGCGCCACATTGGCCTGACCAAGCATGCCATGCTTCTTCTCCGCCAGAGCTGTCACAAAGCAGGACTGACACCTTCGCTCAATGATCTAGTGCAAGAAGTCACTATGACAGCCAACTGTTTGCTCGAGAAAGGCGGCGTCACACCACAAGCTGCCGTTACAGGATGTCATCCACGTGAATTCTGGTCTATGGACAATGCACACCTGCAGGCACACACAGGTGCCGATGATGTTCGTGCCGATCTTGCCGAACAAGCCATCAGGACCAGACTCTATGCAAAGCAGGCGATTCTTCAAGCTATCGTTCATGAACGCCTGGCTATGGCAAGACGCATCAAACAGAGGCAGCACGTTCTCGGCATGCTCCTACCTGGCACAGCTGTTGATGTTTGGAGACGTCCTGCGAGGAAGGACAACTACGGCTGGCACGGTCCTTGTGAGTTGATTGCTGTGCATCGCCACGTTGGCACAGCCATTGTCTTGATGCAAGGACATCCTCTTGTACTACCTCTTCACCACATTCGAAAGCACATTGCTGCCTCCTACTTTGCACATGTTCTTGATCAGCAGGTCCTTTGCAATTCCTCTGTCGTGTTGAACACTATGACCACTGACAAGCATGAGCCTAGCAGTCTCGAGCAATTCTCTCGCTATCAGCGGTTACTTGACCTAGTCGATGGTGAAGCACCAGGCAAACTTGCCTGGATCGGCTTCAGAGTCAATGAGCAAAACATTGGCTCATGGCAACCTTCAATGGAGTACTTTGCAGAGCATCCTATCACCAAGCTGTTCTATGAACTTCATTTAGAACAACAACTTGGCACTCTGCACGGCTTTCTCTATGGAACTGACTTGAAGAGACTCTATGCACCGCACCACCATGTGCAAGGTCTACTACTCCGTTGGCAACGCCTTGACCACACACAGTACGAGATCAAGCAGAGCGCCATCAAGCAAACATTGACACTGACACCACACACAGGCTGGAGCACTTTATACTTTTACTCGTATGCACCACACAGCAGCGACAACAACATGAAGCCACAGCATGACACGCCCAACTGGGACGACATCTCCAGCATTGATCCAAGAAGCATACCACCTTTCGAGGATTCCGATGATGACTTCTTCAAGCCTTCACCAACACAGCAACCTGACATACAACCACCTTTTGTACCACAACCTCCAAGTACAACTACTACATCGCAGACCAGTCAACCTTATACAGCACCTCAACAACCTTACACAGTACCACATCAACCTCATGCATCACTTCCACATCCACCATTTCCAATACCACCAGCTACACTATTGCCACCAATTCCTGAAAGCATGAATGAGAGCAGTAGCATGCAAAGCTCACCGAGTACACAGCAGCCATTGGACGCAGTCATGGCACCTTCTGGAGGACCACCTCCAGACAATCCGCCTTCGCCACAAGGCATCATTCCACAAACACTCACTATTCCAAAGCCACCGCAATTTGCACAAGCACCTGATCTTCGATCTCCTCTCACACCACATGATGATCACATGCAACAACCACTGCAGAAGATGGATCCCCCTGCATCCATCCAGCCACAACCTGATCAAGCACCTCTCCGTATTCCGACAGGCACTCCTCTTGAACCAGTCCCAAGCATCACCAGTCGGAAAAGCTTACCAGATCCACAACCACTTTCACCACTAATGCCACCAAGTACTCCAGTCATACCACTTGCACCACAAGAGAAGAAAGATTTGAACAGAAAAGCATCCAGTCCTTCCACAGAAGGAGAAGCACAGAAGCACCAACGTCTAGATCCTTCGGATCATGCATCCAGCTCCTGGCTGCCAATTGCATCAGAGTCAGCTGATGACTTTCGTCCACCAGCACCTGCTGCAGCACAGCCACAGCATGAACATCGGCCTGAGCCTTCGCCTTCCACAGGCGACGTTCGAGACCTGCCTGACACTGCCACTCAGTCCTCTGGGCCACTTCCTGTTCATGAAGACGAGCCTAGTGCTGATCAGACGCTGGACTATGGCTCTTCAGGCAACTCGACTTTGGACTATGATTCATTGGATGCCCCTGCTGCTAGCTCGCTGCACGTTGATGCGGTCACCCAGGATGATACTTTCTGGGCCTTGGTTCAAAATTACTTTAGTACTACTAACCACCTAGTAGAAGACACAGTGGCAGAGCACAAGCAGGCACATGACATGTTGGTTGAACTCATGCCCGAATTTCGAGCCATGTGGAGCAATTCCTTTCGCTCCACAGCAGATCGTGACGAGGAGTATCTTGTCGATTTGAGGACGCTTGAAGTGTTTCGGGTTGACGACGAAACGGCGAACTTGACTGAAGACGAATTGGTTCGGTACGCAGAACTTGTTCACGTTGCAGATCACAAAGAGTTGCACCAGTTTATCGAACACAAAGTTTTTGAGGGTATGTCAAAGACTGATCTACGATCCGGTAGCAACTTGGTTGATTCGGTATGGGTTCGCAAGTGGAAGTTGAAACCCACAATCATTAAGTCGCGTATGTGTGCACGGGGCTGCTTTGATCGCCAAAAGGCTTTGATCGATCGTCATTCCAGTACAGCTTCCCGTCTTTCTCAGAGACTTGTTGTTTCTTTGGGTATGGTACAGGGTTTGTTGCACGGTGACAACATTGATACAGAGTCATTGGACATCAGTTGTGCTTTCCTACAAGGTTTACAATATTCGGACTTGGCACGTTTGTCGCGTCAGCTCGGATACGAGGGGAAAGCTACTAGAGCAGTGTGCGTTGTTCCGCCTGAGAACGCCTGGCGGCACTTTAGACAGATGCGCGATGCTCCCGAGAGCATGAAGATTCCGGACACGAAACGTGGTGATTGGTGCTTGCGTGCCTTAAAGGCAACATATGGGTTTACAGACGCGCCTTTGATGTTCCAACTTGCGTTGTTACAATTTTTGGAAGAAGAGTGCAAAGCAACACGTTCTTTGTTCGACTCCAATTTCTTGTATTGGTTGGAAGACATAAACGGCGAGCAGCGTCTAACTCTTTTATTGACGGCTCACGTCGACGACCTTCAACTTACTGGAAGTCTTGAAAAGCGTGAGTGGCTTTACAAGTGTTTGGAGAGTCGTTTTGGGAGCTTGAAACGAGAGAGGATGCCATACACCCACGCTGGCATTGAACTTGAAAGACTTGCAAGTGGCACGATCCGTCTGCACCAAGATCGCTTTTGTAGCAAACTGTCCACGTCCGACATTTGCCTCAAGAACCGATCTGAAGATGACAAGTTAGTTGGAGCAGAGGTGACTTTGTTCCGCAGCTTGACATGCGGTGCGTTGTGGGCTTGCCAAACAAATTGTCAAGAACTTTCATGTGTTGTGTCGTTACAACAAAAGTTACAGAGTCCCTTGGTGCGTGATCTTGTGTTGATCAACCAAGTGATCAAGAGATTGAAGAGTCCCAACAGGGAACGGTACGGTATCTATTACCGTATGTTGACGCCACCGCTTCGAGTGATTTGCATTTCAGATGCCTCTTCAGCGAATAAACGCTCTGACTACGCTTCTGAGGGTATATGTATCTTGCTTGGTGAAGATCTTGCACACCCTTTGAAGACAGACAAGAATGACTTTGTACTGTCAGATATTGAGGCTCATGGAGGCAAAATGCACCTGTTGATATGTTCATCCTCGAAGTCAAAGAGGATCTCACACAGCACATCACATGCAGAGACCAATGCGTGTGCAAGGGCCGTTCCAACTGCACAGTTGGTGGCCATGAGATTGTCTGAGCCAGACTTGCGTGTTCTTCATTTGCCACACAGTTTGACAGCCGCCAAAATGTTATCTTGGATGGATACACACAGTACAATGGTGGCTGTTGATGCATATGTTGACTGCATGGATCTTTACGATCTTGTCACGGGCTCAAAAGGAATCCCGGCCGATAAATCACAACGTCTTGGCGTGTTAGCACTAAGAGAGGACCGAAGACTTGGACGCTTGCGACGTTTTGGACACATCAGTACGCATGACATGCTTTCAGATTTGTTGACAAAGTTCAGTGGCTATACAAGCAGAACGTTACAGGAACTTCTCACGACCGGACTCTGGAAAGTCCGCCACCGGATTCGGATGCGACATGGATTTGCAGCACACAAGCAAGAAGAGAATGACGAGAGTTGAATTTCAGATCCGCATTGCTTGTGTGCCCCTCGACTCACTCCGCTGCCCAGGTATCTACACTAAGGTTTCACGATGTCACGTCTCACCTCATCGAGGCACGCCGACATGACATGGCTCAAGCGAGCGATAAATGTGCGACCATGCGGCCATGTTTGATTGACACGACTTTCGTCTAGACCTACTCGAGGGCTTTCGCTAT
>JBAHVQ010231563.1:0-10228 GCA_036872915.1 Nanipora kamurai
GTGAACAATTTTTTGAAAGCAAACGAGTCGAACAAAGTGGTAGCCAAAGTTTCGGGCAAGAGAAAACGAGAAGTTGGTCTCGTTGTTCCAGCAAAGTTCACGGCATTGACAAAAGAGCACAGACTGGCAAAAATACTGGACGACGAACTTAGCACTCGCAAAGACAAGTACACACACATTGAGATAACGCATATAGAAAAAGCATTTAAACAATTTCCACTTATGTATTAAAGAAAACAATTCCTGCTCTGTTATGTATGAAAGAAAACAATTTCCTGTTATGTATTAAAGTCTATTCAAATATTCGTTTTTAGTTGGGATACTTTCATTGCTAGTCAATAGCACGGTATAGCAAACTGTATGATTAAGACTTGTTTTCAAACTCTGAAATTTCTGCATGATGATGATGTTTGCAGGAAAACTGAAATGGCTTATTTAGTGCCGATTATTTGTGTATCTTGTCAAGTTAACGCCGCGCTAGCCGATTGCGTTAAACGTCAAGCTTATTAACTCTTTATTACTTCCGATTAAGCGCCGCACTAAAGTTGCACAGGTGCGGCGCTTAACCGGGAGCGGCGCTTAATAAATTTTTCCGATCCTGAGTGCGGCGCTGAACCGGGAGCGGGGCAAAAACGAGCATTTACAGTACCTTTTCTTAGCATTTGATCGATTGAATTTATAGAGCTACGTAAAATTCTGATTGCTCAGACAAGTATGTATCTTCAAATTATTCCTCTCCTAACATTTCTAGATAAAAACCTTTTATCGGTTTTCCTAAACTGTTGAAAAGTATCGAAAAAACAAGTTAGTTAACGTCGCCCAAACCCTATGTGACATCCAAGATGGCTGCGCCCAGTAACTCCCAGTTCAGCTATATCTACCTCATAGTGCCAGCAAGTGAAAGGTGAGTTTGAGAAGTGTATGAACGTTACTTTAGTACATATATACAATATAAAGAATGAATTTACAAGTGAATGAATCAATACTTTTGCCTACAATTCAGCTAAACTGGCTAAAACAGTACAAATTATGACAATGAATGGGAATACGTATTACTGCTTTGTTCGTAATCTAGCTGTGTTAACAGTATAAATCCATCGTATAGTTTTTTAATATTCAGGGGAGCGACACGTGATTTTGACATGCCCATCGTGGTGTGAAGACCAGAGGTAAGATGAGCAACCGTACCATATGCCTTTACGGTAGCATCGACGAATATGTGCAATATAACGTCGGATGGCCATCTGGGTAAAAAGGAGAAGTATCTACGTTGAATTTGGATGCGAGTGGAATCTGTTAGATCTTGAGAAATTTCAAGCCACTTTTTCTGTATGTCGTCAGGGAGCGGTTCATCCCAGTCGAAACCTCGTTTCCAAAGCTCCTGAATGAAGATCTTGGCACGGATTGTTATCGGTGAAAGAAGGCCAAGTGGGTCGTAAACTTTAGCGGACTCTCGTAGCACGTCTCTCTTAGTTGTTTTTCCCATGGTTGTGCGGTTATTTGTTTGCCTTTGTGGTTGGAGTTTAAGCACATCATCCTTAGCATTCCAACGTAAACCAAAAATCTTGGTTTCCGGGTCTGTATCTTGGATGTTTCTTTCTGTGGCATGGGCGTCGATTTGTGAACTATTCGAGTTCCACGAACGTAAATTAAACTGGACTGGGGTCATGATGGTCCTGGCTTGGTTGAAGAAAGTCATTGCTTCATCTTCGTTATCGGTTCCGGAGGCCAAGTTGTCCACATAAAGGTCAGACTTCATGCGCTGGGTAACTGGGTCGTGAAATTGGCCAAGATGTTTCTGGATAGTGGCGTTTAAGATAAATGGAGAACAGGTCGCGCCGAACAAGATCGATTTGAATCGATAGACTTCAAGCTGACTTTCAGGATCGGTTGGGTCAGAAAGCCAGAAGAATCTTGTCGCGTCTCTATCTTGTTCGTGCAAGGAAATACTCAGGAACGCCTTTTCTATGTCCGCGGTGATACCGTACCGGTAACGACGGAAGCGTACGGGGATGGCAGTCATATCGTTGAGGATATCTGGGCCAGAGGACCGGCAGGAATTCAAGCTCGGTTGAGCAGCATTTGGACTGCAGCTACAATCGTACACGATACGCAGCGGTGTCGTTGAAGAGTCCTTAAGTACGGCATGGTGGGGGATGTAATGAACATGTCCAGTGGTGGTTTGCGGATCTGTAACCTTCTCTATAAAACCGCGTTGTTACTGTTCGTTAATTATCGTGTTGTAGGCAGCTAACATCTGGTGTTCTTTGGACAATCTCCTTATGGTGGAACGTGTTCGTCCTCGCGCTATTGACTCATTAGTGGGGAGGGGAGGGTGTTTCTCTTTCCATGGCAACTTGGCACAATATTGGCCGTTCTGAAGTCGTATCGAGGAATCCTGGTACTCGGAGACAAATTGAGTTTTGTTTGCTTCAGTCTCGTTCTAGAGAATGCCGATCGATTCGATCGATGCTTTGTTTTCGGGTTCGTTTGAAACGATTACTTTCAAGATGCTTGCGTTGAGGATTGATGAGGTCGCGGTCGTGTTAGCCACTGGACCAGAAAGTAAATAGCCGATCTTAGATTTTGCTGCCGTGGGGCCCGGTCCCCTGATGATGTCATTCTCTACGATGTCCCAATAATGATCTGCACCGATGGGGAGGGAAATCTGAAATTGCTCGTCTGACGTCACAGGATGCGCTAGCTTTAAATGACGTAGGTTGGGTAGATTACGTATATCAGCAGTAAGGAGACTGTTTTGGGGAGCAGCTATTGTTGGAATTATTACTACGTGAATTGGGATTCTTTCATCAGTATCCGAGCGAAGATAAACGGTGGCAATATCGACTTGCTTAACGGAAGTGGTGGACTCCCCAAAAACTGAGAGATTTAGCGTTTCACTGTGGTCAGGTACGAGATCAAGTTTGTCGGCCAATTCCTGTGTAATAAACGAGCGTTGGGCACCTTCGTCAAACAAAATGTGAGCGGTTGCTGACGCTGTGCACGATTCCAAAGATTTAATAGCCGTTTTTAGAAGTGTTTGTTTTCCGTTGTAGTAGTTATCAGACAAAGTGGAATGAAGACCAGTGACAGGTTTTGTTTGACTGGAGGGATCGACCTTAGTATCGGTTGGGCATTGAGGTTGATTTTGCTTTGGATCGTGAAATTGCGCATGCTTTTTTTCCGATTTTGATTGCGTATTTCCGCTTTGTTCGGGACGTTTCGATTGTTCATTGTCCTTTTCATTGCAAAGACTTGTATGATGTTTTTTATGGCATCTTCTGCAGCGATTTTTCGAGTTACATTGCGAAACGCGGTGGTTGTTTAAACAATTAAAGCACAAATTTGATTGAAATGCAATTTTCTTTCGTGCGTCAGGATCTCGAACTACAGTGCATTCGTGAGCGCGATGATGACCAGAACAGAACACGCACAATTTTGGTTTTGCGGGGTTTCCGGAATTGGCATTGGAGAAATAGCGGCTTTTGTTTTGAGAGGCGTTTGCTAATAACGATGCTGCAGACGGAAAGGTGTTGACAGGTTTATTCACTTGGTCGAAAACGTCTGTTTCTTCCCCTGCCTCTAATATTTGGATTTCCTTTAAAATAGCTTTGCGTAATTGTTCAACGGTCCAATTATTTGTCCCGTTTTGACGAATTATATTGTGCTTGACGGTCGTAGGGATGTTAGCCAGAACAACTGGAATTAGAAGGTCACCGTAGGTGTCCTGCTTTTTACCTAATGCTTCAAGGCCACGAATATGGTTTTCCATGTTGTCATAAAATCTACGTAAATTTGTTACGGAATCTGTAGGGCTGGAAAGCTCTAACAAGGCTTGCATACGTGCATTGATTATCTTGTGCGGTTGGCCAAATCTTTCTTCTGAAATCTTGATAGATTGCTGGTAATTCGACTCGGTTAGGGGAAGTCCTTCGATAGAATTAGCGACTTCGCCAGATAATTGAGCTTTAAGATATGTGAATTTTTGAACATCACTTAAACTAGCATTGTCATGTATGGCGGTTTTATACGTGTCCCAAAACGTTTGCCATTTTAGCAGGTTCCCCGTAAACATCGGTAGCGTTAATTTTGGTAGTCTGTGATTGCTCGAATTTGAAGTATTGACTGTATTTCTATTAGCGGAATTATCGTGTCCGTGGCTCGACGAGGAGCTAGTAAACATATCACTGTGAACTGCGTTTTGGCTAGATTTAATGCGAAACTGTATGCGGTACCTCTTTTCCGTAAGTTCCATCAGGTAGTCATCGGCTTCAGCGATTTCGACTTCAAGTGCATTTTCGTCTGCGATTTGGCTGGATACTGTTTCATCTATCTTTCGTAGCTGTTCGATTTTCGCGTCGTACGTCTCCAATATAACTTGTAGTCGTTGAATCTTTACTTCATCTAAGTCACCTTCCAGTAGCGTTTGAGCTTTGTTCCATATTTTAGTAGCTTGTGCGCGTTGTGCTGTTCTTGTTACTTTGGCTTGTTGTAAATCGTCTATTGGCATAATTGCGAAAAAATCCTGGTCACGGCACCAATGTCTCGATTGTCTGAATAACTGATTTTAAATTGCGGTTTCGGTATGATTGCGTTGTGTGAAATAATACTACGACGATAGCAGAGAACTTTTAGCGGAGGTTCGCCATAAGAAATTTATATCAACACATTCGAGTTTATAACATTGTGATTAATATAATTATAAGGCTTTGACAAAAACGTGTCTGAATCAAATCTAATCTAAAGTATATACAAAATCGAGGTGTAGAATTACATATAAGAAACATGCAGTCGGGTGTCATACAATACGTCAGTCTCAATACGAGTGTCCAATCAAGTGCAATGTGCGAATCCTTATTTCCTATTGTGGTCTACTGTGCTAAAACTCAACTATTGTAAATATTAACGTCAATTCTCGACACAATGTACCGCTAAGTCCAGGGGAAGAAACGTTGGAGTAGGTTACAAAAATATGGCAAGGGTTTTTTTTTATCTTGAGGTTATGCTTTTTGATGTGAAACAAAATCAGCTTGATGACGGAAGTTGTTTTTGCAGCATGTTCGTGAAGAATGAAGCACCATGGCCCAAATCGTGCAAAGACAAAGTTAGCAGAGTGAAACTTAAAAGGGCAAAAAAGCGACGAAAATCTGTAGCGCTGTCATAGCAGAGTCCTTGGAAAGCATGATGGACAAGCTCTCTTGGCCCTAGCTACTACAAAAAACGAAGGAAAGTGCTTCGTTTTTAACCTGGACTTTTAGGCCTTCAGAAAGCTTCCACGTTTGAAACTGATCGAAAAGTGAGAGAAAATGCCAGGAAGTTATAAAGAAGCGATGTGTTGGCAAAGCTCTCTGCTGGTGATTACGCAAGGTGTATCGTTTCATTACATAGTGTTGTGCGTAATCTCAAAATAAATACAAAAACAGATGAGTCCCGTCATCCCAGCATGGAATTATCTTTGCTTCGTTGGTGTCATATTTATAGGATTTTCGCGACACTGACGAAACATTTCCAGTGTATTCAGGCTTACCGACTTAGTTAAATTATGCTCCAAAAGCCTTTTGGAGCTGGGGATTCCTAACTCATACATCAACATTAGTTCAACAAGACTTAGAATAGACTCTTAGAAGTAATACCTGAGCTTGCTGCCCATACTGAAGGTAAACATGTGCTACTGGTCTTGAACAATGCCATTAGAGACAACATTCTTAAGGCTTGTGAGAAAAACTACGATTTCCGGCTGGCATTGCACTTAGTGCAGTGAAATATCATACGTACAGATACGTCAAAGGAACATTTGAAGCTAACTGTCAGAAGGACTTAGAACCCTCATCAATGCTGGCCCTTGTTAATATGATTATTGAAGGCTCAAATATCAAGAAAGAAAAATAACCTGAAGAACAGCAGCACTAATCATTTTGCTACTATTATCATTTAAGAGCTGCAAGCATGCGACCACAGGGAAGACTATATGCCATAACAGAGATGGAGAACCTCCGTCCAGTATACACCGCTTTGAAAATTCACTGGGAAACAAGAAAAAGGAGTCTTGTTGATGCATTCTATAATCTTGGGTTGTGTATATCATATAATAGGGTGCTATACATTTCCACGGACTTCGCTAATTCAATTACAGCTTGCTTTGAACGAGAATGGGTTGTTTGTCCACCAAAACTACGGAAAGATGTTTTCACCACAGCGGATGGTACAGCTATCGCACTGGTAGAGCACCCTAATGTTGACGAGAAAGCGACCGACTGCAGAATAAGCGTAATAGATCGAACTGTTTAGGAAGTGAAAACCACAAGCGAACTACTTATGACATTCTGCAGTGTCCTTTTTGCTGTCTTACGAGTTACTGATTCTGCTGTTACAGAATTATACAGTGGTGATCTGCCCCTGGTGGGTGCCACAGTGAGCTCAGCGAAGAGTCGAAGCGAAGCAACAGAAGAACAGTTTAGATGGCTACACGATGGAAAATAGTTTGCATTGAAGGAAACTCTTGAAAATGGAGAATACATCTCATGGTCAGCATTCCATGCATCCCGTCAACCAGCAACAACTTACGAACCAGCAATCATCTCTCTTCAGCCCATAATAACGTATATTTCATCGCCGTGAACAAGATCAAAGCTGCAGTAAATGAAGTCAACCAAGGGCAGACTCCTGTTATTGCGGTCGATCAACCCCTTTTCGCGCTTGCCAAACAAATCCAGTGGAACTAGCCTCCGACCCACCTAGTATCTCAGGAAATTCCTTTTCGTTGTAGCTTGCACATTGAAATGGCTTGATGGAAGCGGATGTATCGGCGTCCTTGTAGCCGCTAAAGTTGCATCTGCTGGAGTTTTAGATTTGTTCAGCAAAGCCACTCACCTCACACGAACAAGACGTGCACGTCAATTTACTGCCGCTTGCTTGTTTATCTTAAAGAATAAGGCCTACAATGACTGTCTTGAGACCCATGACGCTGGCGAGGAACCACTTCGTTCTTCTGACTGGGTCGATGCAATTTCTGAAGGTCGCCCACAGTTTTTGGTACTGGGTCGAGTATCCTTGTTCGAGTTATGAGTCCTGAAGATAGTTAGGTTCATTAGGGAAGGGAACTTTCCTCTCTAGATGAAATCACTAATTTTCGCTGGTACCATGGATGTTCCCTTTAGATCACATCAACTACGCCAGATGGTTACCGGTTCATATACGTGATATGTGTGCACTCTTTTCAGCTCACCCACTCGTCCATCAGGAGTTCATGAAAGAATCTTTCGTCGTTCACAAGACAGAGAACACATTTTCTCCCACTACATCAGAACACGCGCATGAGTATGTGAACGCTCTGGTCAAAGGGGACGACGGAGCTGTTGCAGTGGCGGACAATCCAGGGGCCTTTAGAAGGTGGACGGTTGCAGGACCGGAAACCGCAAGGATCATTCAAGAGTTCGAAGAAACATCTGCAAAAGAGGTTAATGAGGAAAAGCGTCGTCATTCCGGGTGTCCAGGCGTCCTTCAGGAAGGACATGTTATCACTCGTGTCAGCATTTGAGGAAACGGTAATCCATGTGAAGAAGATACCAAAGACCTGCTTAATCTAGAGTCAAAGGAAATCACACAAGATACAATGGTTAAAACGGTAAGACAAGTGATTAAGATTGACCAGCTGATCAGTATAATGCTTTAGTGAAAGAGAGATTCTTGTGAAAAGAGAGTTATGCCTTGGGAAAAACTTAAAATGTGTTTTCAGAACTCTAAAAATTTTCCGGGAGAGCATAGCCCCGATCCCCTAAAGTAGGTATTTCTGTTCCTCCACTTCTTAAATCATAGACCCATTGCTAATCTAAAAGAAATATGGCAACTTGGTCGGACATATGTCTTTGAGCTCGTCAGAAATTGAAGATATTTTGCTTCGGGCGAACCTAGTATTTCTTAAAATCTTATAATCATCATCATCATATATGCTTATTTAATCTTTCTAAAGATCTTTTTTGAGTTTAATTATTGATTTAACCGTAAAATGGCGCGTAACACGAGGGCAAATCAGTCAAGCGTCTCCATGAGGAGATGAACTTCAAAAGTATTTTGAATCTCGTGCTTTCACTATCACCATGAAGAAAGTTGTTCTTGATGTTTTAAAGGAAGAATCGTTTCAGCAAATCATAAAGGACACTGTCATAAAGGACAAAGCGGTGTCGAAAGCTGTTGGGCCAATAAACTTGGCCGAAGTGGACTTGCTAGCTCAACGAGTTAATGCTATGGAAGAAATTGTACGTGGCCTCGTATCGAAGCTTCTGGTGGCAGAAAAAACGTCTGAAGCAGCGCTATTAAAACCAAACGACAACGAACAGTAGTCACAGAAATACCATCTACGATATATTGGTAATGAGGAGCACGAAGATAAAAATTGTGTCGATCTAATCGTGACGTTTTGTGTTGAGCATTTGGGAGTGGCTGTCGAGGTAAGAGATATTGATCAAGCACATCGTGTTGGGAAGAAGTAGACTAAAGGAACAGGGACTATAATTAAGAAATTCAAGGATTATAATTCCAAAATGACAGCTTCCAAACGAAGAAAAGACCTCAAGGGAAGTAATTTTTATATTAATGTGGATTTAACTAAAATTAACAAGAAATTGTTTAACTTCGGACGTTCTAACGCAACTCAAATTAAATCTATTTGGCCCTCTACGGAAAACTATTTACCCGTGGTGAAGATGATAAAATTGTCAGAATTAGCAATAAGGACTGAACTTTATAATCTAGTGTGATATTGTTGTGTATAAGCCCTTAGCTTATATTTTTAACACTTCTGCATTAAGATTCGGTTGATTAACTTATAAGCTATTTGCATGATAGCTGATTTATATTATTTCATAATTCTATGTTTTGTTTATTTTTTGTTTGCTAGTGCATGTATTGTGTCTGTATTTGTCTCCTTAATGCAGCAGGTGGTGAGTAGTTTTATTTGGTTTCTATGGCTGTTAATGGATAGAGGTTAGTTCAGATATATATATAGAGCAGCGTTCTGCCGATTTAATTGTCCTCTTTGTTTGGTCTCAATGGCTCAACCTTTTTTCGACCTAAGCTTTTTTATTGATCAAGTTGGGATGTTTACACTGTTTAATTTTGTTTTCCATTTTCTTTTTGATATCCACAGATGTTGAATCTAATCAAGGTCCTTGCCAAAATTTAAACATAAAACTTGCTCATTTCAATGTTCGTAGTTTGAATGCGGTAAACAAATGTGGGGAGATCGCTTCCATTATCGTAAATCAAGACTATGATATTTTTGCTTTGTCCGAGACATGGTTGAACGATTCTATCCCATCTAGCTTATTTAGTATTTCTGGGTATTGGCCGCTTATTCGTTTGGACAGATCTAATGGAAGGCGGGCTGGGGGTGTGGCTGTCTATGTTACGTCGGCTGTTTCAGTTAAACGTCGGAACGACTTGGAGTCATCTGAATTTGAGTTGTTATGGGTTGAGCTGAAAGCTGGCTCGAATAATTTGTTTTGTGGAATATGTCATAGAGCACCAGGCGGTGATTCTGGTGCTTGTATTTACTTCCTAGAGAATTTGCAATCTTGTTTGGATAAAATCGCGAGACTTTGATCCCACCTCCTAATTGTGATCATTCTTTGATTTTCGCCAAAATGAAGATATCTTTTCCCAAGCAGAAATGTTACAAACGACTTATTTGGAATTTTAATAATGTTAATGAATCTGAATTGCACAATTCCTTACAAGCGGTAGATTTGGAAAGTCAAATAGATTGTGAAAATATTAATATAGCGTACAAAAATTGGTTTGATTGCTTTCGTTGTATAATTGAATAGCATATCCCTCATAAAACGGTTACTACATGTATACGCCCTCGAGATAAACCTTGGATAAATACGCCTGTTAGGCGTGCAATTCGTAAGAGAGATAGGCTGCTTAAAATTCATGGTACGGTGAAATCTTCAGTTTCGTGGGAAAAATATAGGCAACAAAGAAATTATACAACGGCTTTAACTAGCTATAATAAACAAACGTATTACGAAAACTTGAATTTTAAACTTCACGATTCATCTATTAGCAGTAAAAATTGGTGGGTATTGTTAAGTCTCTGTATGCTGCTAAGATTCAAATTTCAATTCCAACCTTAGTCGAAGGTACTGAATTTATTATTATTATTATTATTATTATTATTATTATTAAAGAAATACACATTAAATAGCTTAAACAGCTAAATTACAAT